>JANCRA010000293.1:0-100449 GCA_024362935.1 Setophaga petechia
TGCACCCACCTGGAATTTTTCCGACTCTCCAGGAAGGAGCCTCGGCTGCCCCTGGGCTTGGAGCTCCTCCACTGCCCGTTGGCTCCTGGGAATCTTTCAGGAATTTCTGAGGGGGAAAAACGCCGGGAATTTCCCAGAAAAACCCAAATTTTCAATTTTCCGCGGTTGATTTTTAGGGAAAAATCCCAAATTGCGGAGAGAAAACTCACCTGGGGTGTAGCTGAGGGAGCAGGAGGAGTTCCCAGCGGGGCAGGAGAAGCTGCTGAGTTTGGGGAGGAAAAACTGGGGGGAAAAAAATGAGAAAAAATACAATATTTTTCATAAAAGTGGGAAAATGTCAGGGAAAAATCAAGGAAAATTACAGGGAAAGGTGTGCCCAGGGTTGGTTGGGAGTGGTGGCAGGATTTCACAATTCCTAAAATTAATAATTCCCCAAGATTCTCAATTCCTGAAGCTAATAATTCCCCAAATTCACAATTCCTAAAATTAAGATTTCCTCAAATTCGCGATTCCTATAATTAATAATTCCCCAAAGTTCACGATTCCTAAAATTAATAATTCCCAAAAATCCACGATTCCTAAATTTAGTAATTCCCAAAAATCCACGATTCCTAAAATTAATAATTCCCCAAATTCACAACTCCTAAAACTAATAATTCCCCAAAATTCACAATTCCCGAAACTAATAATTCCCTACAATTCACGATGCCTAAATTAATAATTCCCTAAATCAAGCTTCCTAAAGTTTGTGATTCCAAACCATCACAGCCCCCCAAACTCCCAAAATTCCCAAACTTCTAAAGGCAGCAACTCCCGGATTTTATGGAGCAGAAAAAACCCAAAAACTGCTGGAAAAATCCCGAATTTCTGAGCTCCGGACCCGGGGCGCGTCCCACCCTTGGGTTCCCCATTCCAGGCGGAATTCCCACGTCGGGAATTCCCAAAACCGGGACTGGGATTGAATTTCTGCGGGTTCCAGGCTGGGTTTCCCCAGAGAAACCCGCGAGGATTCCCCGGGACGGGGGAATTGTCCCGAATATTCCCAAATTCCGCCTCCCGCCCGAATCCCGCGGTGGTTCCGTGAGCGAAGGAGCCGCGGCGGCTCCGGCCCGGTGCAAACGGAGCCCGGCCCCGCTTCCCCCCACCCCGTTCCTCACCTTGCTCTCGGCGCCGAAGCCTTTGAAGGCCGGGCCGGGCCGGGCCCGCGCCGCCTCCCGGGCCTCCATCCTCATGGGGGGCAGCGCCGCCGCCTCGGCCCCGGGCAGCGGCAGGAGCGGGCACGGGGAAAAGGCCCGGCGGCGGCGGAGTCGGGTGTGAGGGCAGCGGGACAGGCAGGAGCGCGGTCCGGGAGCGGAGCAGGGTCCGGAGCCGCCGCCGCTTCGCGTCCCTCAGCCGGCCCGGCCGCCGCACCGGAAGCGGAAATGGAACCGGAAGCGTCCCGAGAGCGCGCGGCTGTCCCGGGCTCCGCGGCGGCAGCGAGGAGGAGGCGGCGGAAGCGGAAGTGAGCGGCGGCAGCGCTGCCGGAAGTGCCGCCGAGCAGGGGAGCGAGCCGCGCATGGCTGGGAGCGGAGAGCGCCCCCTGGCAGCTGGGAGGTCCAGGGGCAGCCAGAAAGGAGGGGCCACCCTGGACGGGGGGGGGTGACCCTATGGGGGTCACTCTATGGGGGTGTGACCCTCTAGGGGGTCACTGTATGGGGGGTGCGACCCTCTAGGGGGTCACTGTATGGGGGTGCGACCCTCTAGGGGGTCATTCTGTGGGGGCTGTGACCCTATGGAGGGGTCACTCTGTGGGGGCTGTGACCCTATGGAGGGGTCACTCTGTGTGTGAGTCCCTACCACCGATCCCATCACAGGCGATCCCGTTACAGCTGATCCCATTCCAATTTGTCCCTGTGGTCTGTCCTGTTACAGCTGGTCCCTACATCCAAAACTGTTACAGCCTATCCCATAATAGCCGATCCCAGTGCAGTCAATCCCGCAGTAGCTGGACCCTACAGCTGATCCCATAACGAGCGATCCCATAAGGAGCGATCCCATAACTGCCGATCCCGTAACCCCGATCCCATAATGGGCGATCCCATTACTCCGATCCCGTCACAGCCGATTCCATAACGAGCGATCCCATTACACCGATCCCGTTACCCCGATCCCGTCACAGCCGATCCCGTTACCCCGATCCCATAACGGGCGATCCCATTACACCGATCCCGTCACAGCCGATCCCGTTACCCCGATCCCATAACGGGCGATCCCATCACACCGATCCCATTACTCCGATCCCATTACACCGATCCCCGAACGAGCGATCCCATTACACCGATCCCGTTACCCCGATCCCGTTCCTCCGATCCCATAACGGGCGATCCCATTACACCGATCCCGTTACCCCGATCCCATTACAGCGCTCCCCGTGGCCAATCCCCGGTCCCAGCCCGCGTCCCCGCGCTGTCCCCGGGCCATGGTGGCGGTCCCGGTGGCCCCGGCGCTGTCCCGGTTCGTGGCCCCGGCCGCGCTCTCCGTGGCCGCGCTCCTCCTCCTCCTCCTGCTGTCCTTCCTCCCGCCCGGGCCGGGCCGGCGGCGCTCCGCAGGTCAGTGCTCCCGGTGGGCAGCGGGACTGGCGCCACTAACGGCCCCGGGAGGGCACCGGTAACGCCCGCGGACCGGCACCGGTAACGCCCGCGGGACCGGGACCGGGAGCGAACCGGAGCCGGGAGAGGCAGCGGCAGGGAACGGGGACTGGGAGCGGTGAGGAAAGCAGAGCAGATCCCACCGGGAACAGCGACCCGGGCCCGTAACGGCCCCGCAGCGGGACCGGCGATGAGCTGGAACCGGTTAGAGAGAGGTACTGGAACCAGCAGGGAGCAGGAACGGGGACCAGTAACGCCCCGGCGGGGAACGGGAACCGGGAGAGGCGGGGAATGGGGACTGGGACCAGTAAGGAAAGCAGCCTGGAACCAGTGGGGAGAGCAGAGTCCCACAGGGAGCACGGACAGGGACTGGTAAGGACGGACTGGCACCAGTAAGGAGGATAAACTGGCACCAGTGAGGAGGATAAACTGGCACCAATAGCGAGGATAAACTGGCACCAATAGCGAGGATAAACTGGCACCAGTGAGGAGGATAAACTGGCACCAGTAAGGAGAATAAACTGGTACCAGTAAGGAGGGTAGACCAATAACCACAGGGAATAGAGACTGGGATGAACAGGGAATCCAGACTGGAACCAGTAAGGATAAACTGGCACCAGTAAGGACACACTGGCACCAGTAAGGAGTACAGAGCAGCTCCCACTGGGACTAAAGACTGGAACCAGTAAGAACAAAGTGGCACCAATAAGGAGGATAAACTGGCACCAGTAAGGAGGGCTGCTCAGTAACCACAGGGAATGCAGACTGGGACCAGTAAAGACAAAGAGGCACCAGTAAGGACGATAAACTTGCACCAGTAAGGAGGATGGAGCAGCTCCCAGAGGGAGTATGCACTGAGTCCAGTAAAGACAAACTGGGACCAGTAAGGAGAGGCTGGGATCACTAAGGACAGCCTGGCACCAGTAAGGAGCAGAGACTGGCACCAGTAAGGAACACAGACTGGCACCAGTAAGGAGGACGGAGCAGCTCCCAGAGGGAGTATGCACTGAGTCCAGTAAAGACAAACTGGGACCAGTAAGGAGAGGCTGGCACCAGTAAGGAGCAGAGACTGGCACCAGTAAGGAACACAGACTGGCACCAGTAAGGAGGACGGAGCAGCTCCCAGAGGGAGTATGCACTGAGTCCAGTAAAGACAAACTGGGACCAGTAAGGAGAGGCTGGCACCAGTAAGGACAGCCTGGCCCCAGTCGGGAATCGAGACTGGGACCAGTAAGGAGGACTCCCAGTAAGGAGTCGCCCCCACGCCCCCCCGGGCGGGAGTGTCCCGGCGGTGGCAGCGGGGCTGTCCCAGTGTCGCCGCGTTCCTCCCCGGTGGTGCCACTCTGCGCTGGCAGCGTGCACGGAGGGACAGAGCCGCCCTTGCCCGCCTTGGGATTTGCCCGAATTTCCCGATTTTTTTCCAGGCAGGAAAATGCCCCCGAGCCCCGCGGGACCCCAGCACGCCGAGACCCTGGGGGTCGGCAAAGCCATCGCCGTCCTCACCTCCGGGGGGGACGCGCAGGGTAAGAGGAACCCAAAGCCCCCGGGATCCAAAGTCCCTAAAAATCCCCAGTCTGAAATCCCTGGAAATCCCCCCAAATCCACCCGAATTTCTCCCTCTCCTCCCGAAACTCCCCGAATCCCCTGGGATCCCCAAATCCCCTGGGATCCTGGAATCCCCGGGATCACAAAACCCCCACCCTAAATTCCCCCCCCCGAAATTCCCCCCAAATCCCTAAAAATCCCCCCCAAGTCCCTAAACCCGCTCCTTTGGGGGTAAAAATCGGGATTTTGATGCCACAACCATCGGGGTTTTCCCTGGATTGAGGTTCTGGGAATGACCTTGGAGGGGTTTTGGGGGGTCGGGTGGAGCTCGGGGGGTTTTACGATAGCGGCGGGAGGGGAACAACGGTGACAAAATTCGGGCAGGGGACTCCAAGCGGGCACCGGTGGCACCTTGGCGCCGAGCCAAAATAATCGGGATTGCCCAAAATTCCAAGGATTCAGCCCCAAATTTGGGATTTTTCCGGGGGGTCCCAAGGATTGGGGGGGGGGGACGGGGGACGGACATGGGGGGGTGCCAGGCCATGGGGGGCCCCCCGCCCCCCCCTCCGGAGTGTCCCCTCCCCCCACCCCGGTGTTTGTCACCCGTGTCAGGCGCTGCCACCAAAGGTCACCGGGGCAAAAATAACCCAGGCGGTGGCAGCTGCGATGGGGGGGCGGGGGGACGAGAGGGGGGGGACACGGATTGGGGGTGTCCTCTGGGGGGGGGGGGGGGTGGCAGGGGCTCGGGGATGTCACCAAGGGGTGACAGCGATGTCCCACAGGGATGAACGCGGCCGTGCGCGCCGTGGTGCGCGTGGGGATCTACACCGGGGCCAAGGTGTTCTTCGTGTGTGAGGTCAGTGGCAGCAAAAACCCCGAAATTCCGCCGGAAAATCTGGGGGGAAGTTGTCCTTGAAGCGCTGTCCACTCTGTCCCCACCACCACAGGGCTACCAGGGGCTGGTGGACGGTGGTGAGCACATCAAGGAGGCCACGTGGGAAAGCGTGTCCATGATGCTGCAGCTGGTGAGGGACACACGGACAGCGGGACACACGGACAGGGGGACGCACGGACAGGGGGGACACACAGACAGGGGGGGACACATGGACAGGGGGGACACACGGACAGTGGGACACACGGACAGGGGGATGCACGGACAGCGGGGACACACGGACAGCGGGACACACGGACAGGGGACACACGGACAGGGGGACGCACGGACAGGAGGGACACACGGACAGGGGGACGCACGGACAGGGGGACGCACGGACAGGGGGACGCACGGACAGCGGGACACACGGACAGGGGGGACACACGGACAGGGGGACACACGGACAGGGGGACGCACGGACAGGGGGGACGCACGGACAGGGGGATGCACGGACAGGGGGATGCACGGACAGGAGGGACACACGGACAGGAGGGACACACGGACAGGGGGATGCACTGGGGGATCCCCTCCTGGGCTGGAGGGGCGCTGGGTGTGCTCCTCACTGGTCCCAGTTTGTCCCTCACTGGTTCCAGTCTGAGGCTGGGCTCAGCAGAAAATGACCCGAAAGCAGAGCTGGGGTGGGGAGAGGGAAGGGTGGACACGGGGATGGACACAGGGATGGACAGACATGGGGATGGACGTGGGGATGGACACAGGGATGGACATGGGGATGGACACGGGGATGGACATAGGGATGGACATGGGGATGGAAATGAGGAAGGGTCAGAGGGATGGACATGGGGATGGGGCAGGTGGATGGACAGAGGGATGGACATGGGGACAACCAACATGGGGATGGACATGGGGATGGGATGGGTGGATAGACAGAGGGGTGGATGGACCCAGGGATGGAAATGAGGATGGGACAGAGGGATGGACGCGGGGATGGACAGAGGGGTGGATGGACAGAGGGACAGACACGGGGATGGATGGGCGGATGGACACAGGGATGGTCATGGAGATGGGATGGGTGGACGGACATGGGGATGGACACGGGGATGGGATAAGCAGACAGACACAGGGATGGACACAGGGACGGACGTGGGGATGGGACGGTTGGACAGACACAGGGACGGACACGGGGATGGGATGAGCAGACAGACACAGGGACGGGACGGTTGGACAGACACAGGGACGGACACAGGGACGGACACGGGGATGGGATGAGCAGACAGACACAGAGACGGACACAGGGATGGGATGGTTGGACAGACACAGGGATGGACACAGGGACGGACACAGGGACGGGACGGTTGGACGGACACAGGGATGGACACAGGGACAGACACAGGGACGGGACGGTTGGACACACACAGGGACGGACACAGGGATGGGATGGTTGGACAGACACAGGGATGGACACAGGGACGGACACAGGGACGGGACGGTTGGACGGACACAGGGATGGACACAGGGACGGACACAGGGACGGGACGGTTGGACACACACAGGGACGGACACAGGGATGGGATGGTTGGACAGACACAGGGATGGACACAGGGATGGGATGAGCAGACAGACACAGGGACGGACACGGGGACGGGACGGTTGGACACACACAGGGACGGACACGGAGATGGGATGAGCAGACAGACACAGGGACGGACACAGGGACGGGACGGTTGGACGGACACAGGGATGGACACAGGGACGGACACAGGGACGGGACGGTTGGACACACACAGGGACGGACACAGGGACGGGACGGTTGGACACACACAGGGACGCACAGCCAGCCCCGAGCCCAGCCGTGCCCCGCCGTTCCCCCCGCAGGGCGGCACGGTGATCGGCAGCGCGCGCTGCCAGGATTTCCGCACGCGCGAGGGGCGGCTCCGCGCCGCGCGGAACCTGGTCAAGCGCGGCATCACCAACCTGTGCGTGATCGGCGGCGACGGCAGCCTCACCGGCGCCGACACCTTCCGCGCCGAGTGGGGCGGGCTCCTGGCTGAGCTGCTCAAAACCGGTACCGGGGAGGGCAGGGGGGACACCCCGAAACCACCCCGGGGTGAGGGAGAGGGAGCGGGGCATGGGGTTGAAAGAGAAAGGTTTGGGTTCGAAACCGCGCAGAAATTTGGGGTTTCGCACATAAAAATGTGGGGTTCTTGCCTGATTATGGGAGTTTTGGACATCTTTGCTTCCCAAGGGAGCATTTTGGAGTGGGGAGAGGTTTGGTTTTGAATCAGGATGTGAAATTGAAAAATTGGGGTTTTTTCCCTAATTGTGGAGGTTTGGGGCATCTTTGCTCCCCAAGGGGACATTTTGGGGAGGGGACAGGTTTGGTTTTGAATCAGGATGTGAAATTTAAAAATTTGGGGTTTAAGACATCTTTGCACCCCAAGGGAACATTTTGGAGGGGGGGCACAGTGATAACAGGCGTGTGGAAAGGTTTGGTTTTGAATCAGGCTGTGAATTCAAAAATTGGGGTTTTTTTTCCCTAATCATGGGAGTTTTGGACATCTTTGCTTCCCAAGGGGACATTCTGGGCAGGGGAAAGGTTTGGTTTTGAATCAGGATGTGAAATTTAAAAATTGGGGTTTTTTTCCCTAATTATGGGAGTTTGGAGCACTGGTGAAGATGTTTTGAGGGGGACACAGAGGAAAAAGAGGGCTTGGTCAAAAAAATCAGGGTGCAGCACTCAAAAATCTGGGGTTTTGCCCCAAAACAGAGATTTGTGGCACTGCTTCCCTTTAAGGGGACATTTTAGTGGTGTCCCACATCAGGAAAGGAGGGCGTGGGAAGATTTGTGATTCCAGAAGAGCTTTGGTTCCAAAATCAAGGTGTCCTACACAAAATTATGGGGTTTTGTCACCCAAATCTGAGTGTTTCCCCCCCCAAACAATCCCTTTGACACCTCCACCCCCCGAGTGACCATCTGGGGGTGGCGTCCCCCCTCCCCAGGCGGCATCACGGCAGAGGAGGCGCAGCGCTCGAGCCACCTGAACATCGTGGGCATGGTGGGCTCCATCGACAACGACTTCTGCGGCACCGACATGACCATCGGCACCGACTCGGCGCTGCACCGCATCATGGAGATCGTGGACGCCATCACCACCACGGCGCAGAGGTGACAGGGACGCCCCGGTTGTCCCCAGCCCCTCCGGTGTCCCCGTTTCGGGTGGGTGACGCTTTCTTCTTGTCCCCGCAGCCACCAGAGGACGTTTGTGCTGGAGGTGATGGGGCGGCACTGCGGGTACGTGGTGGTGGCATCTGGGAGGGGTTGTTGTCACCCTAAAAATTGGGGGAAGTGGCTCAAAAGCAGGGTTTGGCCCCGTTTCAGGTACCTGGCGCTGATCACGGCCCTGGCCTGTGGTGCTGATTGGGTTTTCATCCCTGAGTCACCCCCCGAGGACGACTGGGAGGAGCACCTGTGCAGGAGGCTGGCTGAGGTGGGAGGGGTGGATGGACGTGGGGATGGATGGATGGACATGGGGATGATGGATGGAGGGATGGATGATGGATGGATGATGGATGATGGATGGATGATGGATGATGGATGGATGGATGGATGGATGATGGATGGATGGATGGAGGGATGATGGATGGATGATGGATGGATGATGGATGGATGGATGGATGGATGATGGATGGATGATGGATGGATGATGGATGGATGATGGATGGATGATGGATGATGGATGGACACATGGATGGATGATGGATGATGGATGGATGGACGGACACATGGATGGATGGAGGGATGATGGATGGATGGATGGATGATGGATGGATGGACGGACACATGGATGGAAGGATGATGGATGATGGATGGATGGATGGATGGATGGATGGATGGATGGATGATGGATGATGGATGGATGGATGGATGATGGATGGATGGATGGATGATGGATGGATGGATGGATGGATGGATGGATGGATGATGGATGGATGGATGATGGATGGATGGATGGATGATGGATGATGGATGGATGGATGATGGATGGATGATGGATGGATGGATGGATGGATGGATGGATGGATGGATGATGGATGGATGATGGATGGATGGATGGATGGATGATGGATGGATGGATGGATGGATGATGGATGGATGGATGATGGATGATGGATGATGGATGGATGATGGATGGATGATGGATGGATGGATGGATGGATGGATGGATGGATGATGGATGGATGATGGATGGATGGATGGATGGATGATGGATGGATGGATGGATGGATGATGGATGGATGGATGATGGATGATGGATGATGGATGATGGATGATGGATGGATGATGGATGGATGATGGATGGATGGATGGATGGATGGATGGATGGATGATGGATGGATGATGGATGGATGGATGGATGGATGATGGATGGATGGATGGATGGATGATGGATGGATGGATGATGGATGATGGATGATGGATGGATGATGGATGGATGATGGATGGATGATGGATGGATGGATGGATGATGGATGGATGGAGGATCTCCCCCTGTCCCCACCCCTGCTGACACCCCGCAATGCCCCCAGACCCGTGATGGCGGCTCCAGGCTCAACATCATCATCGTGGCCGAGGGCGCCATCGACAAGCACGGCAAGGCCATCACCTCGGACGAGATCAAAGCTGTGAGTGGGGACGGGGGGACACAGGGGACATTCCCCCTTTGCCCCCTCCCTTTCTGGGGCCAGTCCCAGAGCTCTCCTGTGTCCCCGCAGCTGGTGGTGAAACGTCTGGGCTACGACACCAGGGTGACCATCCTGGGCCACGTCCAGCGTGGGGGGACCCCCTCAGCCTTCGACCGCATCCTGGTGGGCACCTCCTTCCTCACCCCGCTCCCAAACGAGGGCACCTGGAGGTGGCTGACAGCCTCCTCTCGGGAGGTGACACCCCTGATGTCCCCTCAGGCCAGCAGGATGGGCGTGGAGGCCGTGATGGCGCTGCTGGAGGGGACACCGGAGACGCCGGCCTGCGTGGTCAGTCTGTCCGGCAACCAGGCCGTGCGCCTGCCCCTCATGGAATGCGTCCAGGTGGTGAGTGGGGATGGGGGCACGCTGCGAGCGGCCCCAGACCCAGTCCAGGGATGGTTCCCATGCCTGAGATGTCCCCAAACCCTCCAGGGAGTGTCCCCAAGACTGTCCCAGGGATGGATCCCACCCCAGGACACCCCAATTCCATCTAAAACACTCCAATCCACCAAGGACACTCTGATCCCACCCCAGGACACCCCAATTCCATCCAAAACACTCCAATCTACCAAGAACACTCTGATCCCACCCCAGGACACCCCATTTCACCCCAATTCCATCCAAAAACCTCCAATCCTACCCAGGACACCCCAATCCCACCCCAGGACACCCCATTTCACCCCAATCCCATCCAGAACACCCCAATCCTACCCAGGACACCCTGATCCCATCCCAGGACACCCCATTTCACCCCAATCCCGTCCAAAAACCTCCAGTCCTACCCAGGACACTCCATTTCACCCCAATCCCATCCAGAACACCCCAATCCTACCCAGGACACCCTGATCCCACCAATTTCACCCCAATCCCACCCCAATCCCCCTCTGTGCCCCCAGACCAAGGACGTCACCACAGCCATGAACGAGGGACGCTTCGAGGACGCGGTGAAGCTGCGGGGCCGGTGGGTGGCACCTCCATGTCCCTGTCCCTGCAACCCCAACGTCCCCAAAGCGTCTCAAAACCCCAACTTGCCCCATTTTTAGGAGCTTTCAGAACAACTGGAACGTCTACAAGCTGCTGGCTCACATCCGCCCGCCTTCCACCAAGGTAGGGAGCACTGGGGAGGGAGCCGAGCCGGGACACCCCAATTCCATCCCAGGCATGGGAATCCCACCCCAGCCCCCAGTGAGCCCCGTCCCTGTCCCCAGAGCGGGTACACGGTGGCCGTGATGAACGTGGGCGCTCCGGCCGCGGGGATGAACGCGGCCGTGCGGTCGACCGTGAGGATCGGCCTCATCCACGGGCACCGCATGCTCGCCGTGCACGACGGCTTCGAGGGGCTGGCCTTTGGCATGGTGAGGGGAATGGGCTGGGAAAAGGGGCTGGGATGGGGAGATTCCTACAGGGAATGGGGTTTGGGATGGGTTTGAGGGGCTGCCTTTGGCATGGTGAGGGGAATGGGGTGGGAAAAGGGGCAGGAAAGGGGTGGGATGGGGAGATTCCTACAGGGAATGGGGTTTGGGATGGGTTTGAGGGGCTGGTGAGAGTCCTATGGGGGAAAGGAACTGGTTGGGATGGGGTGGCCAGGGCATGATGGATTTGAAGGGCTGCATTTTGAGATGGTGAGATTCCTATAGGGAAAAGGGGGTGGGAAGTGCGGGGTGGGTTTGAAGGGTTGGATTTTTTTGGATGGGAAGATCCCTGTGGGAAAAGGGTGCAAGGAAAGGGCCTGTGGCACTGCAAGGATGGAGATTCCTCAGGAATTCCTCAGGATGGGGGTGTTTGACCCCTGTCCAAACCCCAGCCCTGCTGTGGGTCTGACCTGCTGCTGTCCCCGAGCCAGGGGACATTGTGTGACCTCCTGAGAGGGCTGAGGGGACATGGTGTGACCCCAGTGTCACTCTGATAGGGCTGAGGGGAGCCAGTGGGACCCCAGATCCTTCTCCCACCCCATTAAAACCCTGTTTCACCCCCAGGTGGAGGAGATCGGCTGGAACACCGTGGGCAGCTGGACGGGGCTGGGAGGATCCAAACTGGGCACCAAGAGGTGACTCCTCCCTCCATGTGGGGTCATTTGG
This sequence comes from Setophaga petechia, assembly GCA_024362935.1. NCBI lineage: Eukaryota > Metazoa > Chordata > Aves > Passeriformes > Parulidae > Setophaga > Setophaga petechia. The sequence continues at coordinate 11,883 of JANCRA010000293.1, forward strand.
GGTCCCTCTGGGGTCCCCTCCTCTGGTCGGGCTCATCCCGAGGAGTTTCCCTTTCCCAGGACTCTGCCTAAGAAATATTTTGAGGAGATCAGCGCCAACATCAGCAAATTTGGGATTCATGGTCTCATCATCATCGGAGGCTTTGAGGTCAGTGGGGTGTGGGCAGTGGGGCTTGGTCAGGATGGGGTTAAAGGGGCAGGGTAGGGTCAGTGTCCCCCTGGCATTCACAGGCCTGGTGGAGGGCCAGGTCTGGCCTGTGCCCCCATTGTTCCTCTCGTCTCTGCATTGTCCCCTGGTGTCCCCATTGTCCCTCAGGCGTTCACAGGTGGCCTGGAGCTGGTGGAGGGCCGGGCACGCTTCGAGGAGCTCTGCATCCCCCTGTGCATCGTGCCCGCCACCGTCTCCAACAACGTCCCCGGCTCTGACTTCAGCATCGGCGCCGACACCGCGCTCAACACCATCACCACCGTGAGACCCCCAAAATCCCCCTGCTCCCAAACACCATCACCACTGTGAGACCCCCAAAATCCCCCTGCTCCCAAACACCATCACCACTGTGAGACCCCCGATACCTCCCCAAAATCCCCCTGCTCCCAAACACCATCACCACTGTGAGACCCCCAAAATCCCCCTGCTCCCAAACACCATCACCACTGTGAGACCCCCGATACCTCCCCAAAATCCCCCTGCTCCCAAACACCATCACCACTGTGAGACCCCCAAAATCCCCCTGCCCCCAAACACCATCACCACTGTGAGACCCCCAAAATCCCCCTGCTCCCAAACACCATCACCACTGTGAGACCCCCAAAATCCCCCTGGTCCCAAACACCATCACCACTGTGAGACCCCCAAAACCTCCCCAAAATCCCCCCGGTCCCAAACACCATCACCACTGTGAGACCCCCAAAATCCCCCTGCTCCCAAACACCATCACCACTGTGAGACCCCCAAAACCTCCCCAAAATCCCCCCGGTCCCAAACACCATCACCACTGTGAGACCCCCAAAATCCCCCTGCTCCCAAACACCATCACCACTGTGAGACCCCCAAAACCTCCCCAAAATCCCCCTGCTCCCAAACACCATCACCACTGTGAGACCCCCAAAATCCCCCTGCTCCCAAACGCCATCACCACTGTGAGACCCCCAAAACCTCCCCAAAATCCCCCCGGTCCCAAACACCATCACCACTGTGAGACCCCAAATCCTGTATCTCATATCCCTCCTATCCCAAACACCATCACCACTGTGAGACCCCCAATATCACTCCAAAATCCCCCTGGTCCCAAACACCATCACCACTGTGAGACCCCCAATACCTGGGGGGTCTCAAAATCCCAAAATCTCAAAATCCCAAAATCCCCCTGCTCCCAAACACCATCACCACTGTGAGACCCCCAAAATCCCCCTGCTCCCAAACACCATCACCACTGTGAGACCCCCGATACCTCCCCAAAATCCCCCCGGTCCCAAACACCATCACCACTGTGAGACCCCCAAAATCCCCCTGCTCCCAAACACCATCACCACTGTGAGACCCCCAAAATCCCCCTGGTCCCAAACACCATCACCACTGTGAGACCCCCGATACCTCCCCAAAATCCCCCCGGTCCCAAACACCATCACCACTGTGAGACCCCCAAAATCCCCCTGCTCCCAAACACCATCACCACTGTGAGACCCCCAAAATCCCCCTGGTCCCAAACACCATCACCACTGTGAGACCCCCAAAACCTCCCCAAAATCCCCCCGGTCCCAAACACCATCACCCTGGTCAGACCCCCATCCTGTAGCCTCTGATCCCAAACACCATCACCACTGTGAGAACTCATTAGAAGTCCCAAATTCCCCTGATCCCAAAGCACTTCTCCCACCACTACCACTGCTCTTGAGACCCCGATGGAAATTCCCCAACTCCCCTGATTTTAAACCCCAAATCCCCCATTTCAGACGTGTGACCTGATCAAGCATTCTGCGGTGAGCACCCCAAATCCCCTGGCCCTAAACCCCTTTTCCTGACCCCAAATCCTGTCCCCACTGCAGACGTGTGACCTGATCAAGCAGTCGGCCGCGGGCACCAAGCGCCGCGTGTTCATCATCGAGACCATGGGTGGCTTCTGTGGCTACCTGGCCACCATGGCCGGGCTGGCAGCTGGCGCTGATGCCGCCTACATCTTCGAGGAGCCCTTCAGCAGCCGTGACCTGCAGGTGGGGACAGTCCTGTCCCCTGTCCCCAGTGTCACCAGGGTGGTGTGGAACGAGTAGGTTCCCATTCCTGACCCCACTCCCCCCTCCATTCCCGACCCCGTAGGCCAACGTGGACCACCTGACGGAGAAGATGAAGACCACGGTGAAGAGGGGGCTTGTGCTCAGGTGGGCCCCAGCTTTGGGGGGGATCTTGTGGCACCCCTGTGGGGATTGGGTTAAGGATGAAGATTTGGGGTCTCATTGTGGTGATGGGTTAAGGATGAAGATTTGGGGTCTCACCATGGTGATTGGTTGATGAAGATTTGGGGTCTCTTTTGTGGTGATTGGTTAAGGATGAAGATTTGGGGTCTCACCGTGGTGGTGGGTTAAGGATGAAGATTTGGGGTCTCACCATGGTGATGGGTTGATGAAGATTTGGGGTCTCACCGTGGTGATGGGTTAAGGATGAAGATTTGGGGTCTCACCATGGTGATGGGTTGAAGATTTGGGGTCTCATTGTGGTGATGGGTTGATGAAGATTTGGGGTCTCATTGTGGTGATGGGTTAAGGATGAAGATTTGGGGTCTCATGGTGATGGGTTAAGGATGAAGATTTGGGGTCTCACCGTGGTGCTGCTGTTTGGGATCAGTGGAATTGTTTGGGATGGATGGGATGAACTGTGGGATTTGGGCCTGATCCTGTCCCTGGTGCAGGAACGAGCGCTGCAATGAGAACTACACCACAGATTTCATCTACAACCTCTACTGCGAGGAGGGCAAAGGCATTTTTGACTGCCGGAAAAACGTCCTGGGGCACATGCAGCAGGTGGGAATGGGTGAGGCTTTGGGAACTCCCCCAGGAACAGGATGGGTGTTCAGGGGATTTCCCCGGGATTGGGATTTGGGGGATTTCACTGGCTCATCCTGGATTCTCCTGGGCCAGGGAGGCAGCCCCACCCCCTTTGACCGAAATTTCGGCACCAAGATGGGCGCCAAGGCCGTGGCCTGGATCACTGGGAAGATCAAGGAGTGCTCCCGGCACGGTGGGTGCTGCTGGATGGGGGGATCCCAAAGGGACCCCAGAGTGACCCGACATTCCCAAAAAGAGCCCTCCTGCAGATTCTGGGGGATGTTCGCCGCTCCTGGATGATCCCAAACATTCCCAACCTCCTCTTCCCATGTTTCTGGAACATATTTCTGGAACCCAAATATTCCCAACCCACCCTCCCATGGGTTTTTGCCCTGCTGGAGCATCCCAAATATTCCCAACCCCTGCTCCAGGACGATCCCAAACATTCCCAACCCCTGCTCCAGAAGGACCCCAAACATTCCCAACTTCCCATCCCAAGTGTTCTCCCATCCCTGAAGATTCTCAAACATTCCCAACTTCCTCTCCCACCTCCTTGGAGGATCCCAACCATTCCCAACTGGCCTCCAGGAGGATCCCAACCATTCCCAACTTCCCATCCCAAGCGTTCTCCTGTCTCTGAAGATTCCCAAACATTCACTCCCATGTTCCTGGAGGATCCCAACCATTCCCAAGTGGCCTCCAGGAGGTTCCCAAGCATTCCCAACTTCCCCTCCCACATCCCTGCAGGATCCCAACCATTCCCAAGTGGCCTCCAGGCCTCCAGGAGGTTCCCAAGCATTCCCAACTTCCCCTCCCACGTCCCTGGAGGATCCCAATGATTCCCAAGTGGCCTCCAGGAGGTTCCCAAGCATTCCCAACTTCCCCTCCCATGTCCCTGGAGGATCCCAACCATTCCCAAGCGGCCTCCAGGAGGTTCCCAACCGTCCCTGTGTCCCTCCCAGGCCGGATCTTTGCCAACACGGCGGACTCGGCGTGCCTGCTGGGGATGCGCAAGCGCAGCCTGGTGTTCCAGCCCATCGCCGAGCTGCGCCAGCAGACGGATTTCGAGTGCGTGTCCCTCCCTGTCCCTCCCTTCCCCACCCCTAGGAAAGTGGGACAAAGCCCGGGATCCCTTCCCCGGGGATGTCCCCAGCCTGTCCCTGTCCCCTCAGGCACCGCATCCCCAAGGAGCAGTGGTGGCTGAAGCTGCGGCCCATCCTCAAAATCCTGGCCAAGTACAACATCGAGCTGGACACGTCCGAGAAAGCGCACCTGGAGCACCTGACCCGCAAGGTCCTGGTCCCCGAGGCCACCCCGTGACAGGGACAGCGGCCACTGCCAGCCTGAGGAACCCCAAAAATCCCCTTTTCCCACAGCACCCCGGGGTTTTTATGGGATTTTGAGAAGCGGTCCCCAAGCAGTATCAGGGTAAATTGAGGATGGGTGGTGGAGGGTGAGGTTTTTAGGGTTAAAAGTCATAAAATGGTGATGTTTCAATAAATTCAGTGCTTGTCCAAGTGCTCCATGTCTCTGTGAATCCATGGAACGGTGAACTTGGACCCCACTGACACCAAATCCCTCCTCATCCTCAGGATTTCCCTGCCCAGCATAACAGAGAGGGATAAAACGGGTAAAATTTATGCCCCAAGTTCATCTCAGAAAATAACAATGACAGCTTTTAGCAGCTTGGTTTCACCTTGGTGAGCTGCTCTTCCATTGGATCCTGGAATAAATCCCAAAAAAAAACCTCCAAACCAACACCAAAGGGTGAATTCCTAGTGGGAAACCTCAGGAAGAGCTTGAAGAGATGGGAGGGAAACCCTCAGCTCCACGTGGAGCTCTCTGGAGATTTCTTTTGCCCAAAAGAATTTCAGCCCTGCAAAATTTTGGTTTTTGAGGTGGTTTCACTCTTGATGCAGCATAAAAGTTATGGACAAACAGGCAGAACTTCACTCTCCATGCTGGAGAAACACCTGGATCTTTGATTTTCAGCTAACACATCCCACAGGATTACTCTGCATCCCAACCCACAATTTCTCGCCTTGGGTCTTTCCTCAAAGGAGACTTTTCCTTTAAAACCTTCCTTTTGCAAGGCAAAAAAAAACCCCAGAAAACCAGATGAATCTAACAGCTGGGATATAATTTGCCATCAGAGGGATATTGATCATTGCAGGAGAGTGAAAGAGGGGGACAGGGAGAGAAGCAGAGGGAACAGAAAGAAGGAAATGGAGAGAGTGTGAGAGGACGGGGGAGAAAGAGAGGGGACAAAATGAAAATGGAAAGGCCAAGGGGAGGAAAGTGAGGCAGCGTGAGGGGCCAGCAGAGTGCCGGGCGGCCGAGGGCAACCAAAAAACCACGGAGAACAACCTGGGAAGTGCCAAAGTGAGCGGGGATCCCTCGGGGGGGGCGGGAGGGCAGCTGTCCCTGGCTCAGGTGAGCAGCAGCAGGTACTCCTTGAGGCAGGCGGGCAGCGGCAGCTGCTGCACGGCCTGGGGCAGGAAGCGCAGGCCGAGCGAGCGGCGCACGGCGTAGCGCGACAGCGCCTGCAGCGTGCCCGGCGCCGAGCACAGCAGCGTCAGCCGCTGGCACAGCTGCGGGTCCCGCGCCACCTCCCAGGGCAGGCTCCCGTTCTTGCGCAGCTCGAAGTGTCCCGTGGCCCTGTGCAGCAAATCCAGGCAGGAATCCTCCCGCTCCGTGCCCAGGCCCTGCACCAGCAGCGCCACCAGGCGCGAGATGGGGCTCTGGCCCTTCAGGTTGACCACGCGCACCTCGGCGCCGAAGTCCAGCAGGACGCTGACGCTCTCCAGGTTGCCCTTCATGGCCGCCCAGCTCAGGGGGGTGTCGTTGTTGTAGTCCAGGGCGTTGACCAGGGCGCCGTTGGCCAGCAGGGCCCGCACGCACTCGGCGTTGTTCTTGAAGGCCGCCCAGTGCAGGGGCGTGTCCTTGTTGCCGTCCAGGGCGTTGGGGTTGGCTCCGTACTCCAATAAAATCTCCACGCAGGTTTCATCTTTCTCTGCTGCGTAGTGAAGGGCTGTCCGGTTGTAGCCGTCCAGGGCGTTCACCTGGGAAGGAAAAATAAAAAGGTTTGGGGGTCAGGGAGTGGCCCCAGCTGGATCACGCAGCAAAGAAAGAGTTAAAGGTCCCAAATCCAAAATGTAGGGAAAAATAAGGAAGGGTTTTAGCCAAGTAGCCAGGGGAAAGTGGGGTAAAAAATCCAGCAAATTTAGGGTTTAAGTCTTCCTTCCCAGCCTCCTGAAATCTCAGTGTAAAAATGTAGGTTTCAATTCTCTGCTCCCAAAATCTCAGCCCAAGAATTCCCTCCCTGTTGGGACAATGAACCTTCCCCTGGTGCCACTTTGTGAGGGCATGGAATGCACAAGTCCATGGAATATCCTGGAAAAGACTACAAAGATCATCAAAACCAAGCCCTGGCCCTGCACAGGACACTCAAAAATCCTCCCCCTGTGCTGGGAGAGTTGTCCAAACCCCAGTCCCTGGAGATTGTGATGCTCTGGGGGAAGAACTTTTCCCCAAAATCCAAATGAAACATATCAGCTCTAACCCCAGCTGTTTATCAGCTTCTCCCAACTTCCCTATCCCTTATCCCGGAATTTTCCACCTGGTTTTGGATTTTCCAAAGCTTTACCTCAGCTCCTTTCTGCAGCAGCAGCTCCACGCAGTCGGCATCAGCCACCATGCAGGCACAGTGCAGGGGTTTGAGGGTGCCGTGCAGGCAGTTCACATCGGCGCCCTGGGGAGCACAGCAACATCCCCCGGTCAGGAACTCCCCCCTTTCCATCCCTTCAGAAAGGGTTAATTCACACAAACCCCGGGGGTTTGCCGGAACCGCCTCGGGGTCAGCAAATCCCACCCTTTCCCTGCCCTTCCCATCCCTTCAAGAAAGGCTTAATTAAGAGAAATCCCAAGAACGCTCCAGGTTTTAATCCCGCCTCCCACTTGTGTTTCACCAATTCACTGTCACTAAACGGTGCCCAAAGACCCCCGGAGACCCCGCCAGCCCCGGGGGTTCGGAGAGTGGAAGGAAAAGCCTGAAGTCTCTAAACCAACCGCAGATGCCCTGATCTTCCCCTCCCGAGAAAACCCCTCCAGGCGATCTCCACGGAGGCTCCACAGGGAGCGTGACAGCTCGGCGGTGCCCGTCAGAGACACCCGGAGTCCGGGGGGAACTCAAGCAGGCCGGCCCGGCCGCGGAAGGGGTGGGATGTCCCGGCCACGGGGCCTCACCCGGCCGATGAGATCCTCCACGTTGTCCCGAGGGAAGGAGCGGATGGCGGCGATGGTGCGGATAAGGCGCTCGGACAGCGAGTACTTGCTCTGAATGCTCTGCATGATGTACCACATGGCGCGGGCCGCGCCGCGGCATCCCCGGCCGGCCCCGCCGAGCCCCGCGCCGGACCCGGGGCGGGGAAGGAGCGGCCCGGGCCGGGCCGAGCCGCAGGAAAGTCCGGAGGTGGAGCCGCGGCTGTTCCGGAGGAATGCGGGGCGGTTCCGGGGGGCCCGAGGCGGTTCTGGAGCGGTTCCGGGGGGCGCGGGGCGGTTCTGGGGGCCCGAGCCGCTCCCGGACCTGCGGCGGCGCCAGGCCAAGAAGGACGCGGAAATGCCGCTAACCAGAAGTGACGTCACACCAAGTGCCCCGTCCCGACCTCCTCGCCACAAATCCGGCTCTGGTCCCGCCGCCGGTCACGCCCCCTCCATTTCTGTCCTCCAATCACCAGCATCGACCGCACGCAAGCCACGCCTCCTATCGGATTTCCACCAATCCGCGCTTTCCTAAGATCATGAAGGCCCTCCCCCTCCTCCGTAGACCCCACCTCGGAATCCTCCCAATTGTGCCCCAATTTTCCCTATTTTTCCCCAATTTCCCTCCATATTCCGCTTTCCCCTTACACCACGCCCACACCATGCCACCAACCAATAGGAACGCAGACCGGCAACACAACCTCGATGCTCACGGGGGCGGGGCCTCGCGGTAGAGGCCGCGCCCCTTCACCCGGCCACGAACGGAATCAAAACAGCCCCAAATTTTTTTTTTAATATTATTATTATTCCTTTTTAATAACTTCTGCCCCCAATCTTTTCCAGGGAAGCCCCGGAGCTCCTGTCCAGGAGCCTCGGATCCCGTCAGAGATCTCTGTTTGTCCTTTATGGCCGTGGGTTCAGATCCCACTGGGAGCGCCCGCCCCTCGCCAGCCGCAGAGCAGAGCCCTAAATAAAAATAAAGCAGATTAAATTCCTGGCTACCGAATGTCAGGGTGGCTACCGCATTCTGGGGAGTGGCTACTGAATTCTGGGCGGCCTTGGTTAGCGAATTTGGGGGGGATTGGCCTCTGAATTTGGGGAACAGCTACTGCATTTGGAGGTTTTGTGTTGATTTCCGAGGAAAAGGGGTGGGATAAGAGAGGGGCAAGGAGGAGGGGGTGGAGTTGGGGTTCTCCCAGTGCTCCCAGTATCACCAAGCCCCCCTCCCAGTAACCCAAACAGCCCCTCCCAGTGCTCCCAGGTAACCAAGTTCTCTCCCAGTAACCAATCCCTGCTTCCAGTAACTCCCAGTGGCCCCAAGGGTCTCCCTATATCCCCTCCCAGTCCCCTCCCAGTTCCTCCCAGTACCTGTCCCTCGCTTGTCCCAGCCAAGGGGAGCACTGAGGGGGGAAAGGGGCGTTAGGGGGTTTTGAGGTCACCCCATAGATCAGGGTCAGGGGTTTCTCTGGGAGGGCTTGGGGTCCTGCAGGGGGTTTGGGGAGCTCTGGGCTCCTTCCGTGGGGGTTTGGGGTCCCTGTGGGGTGAGATCAGGGGTTTGGGGTCACACCATGGGGCTTTGAGGCCCTATATGAGCTTTTAGGGTCTCTCCTTGGAGACAAGGAAAGGGGATGGGGCTTGGAGCTTAAGGGCGGGGCTTGGGGCATTATTTTGGGGTAAATCCTGTAGGATTTGGGATCACTCACCCAAGCTGGGGGTCCTTGAATTTCTGTAGGCTACGCCAGCCTGTGGGGGGAGAGCAAACCATTATGGGAACCCCCCTACTTTGGGGTGGCTCCCATTTGGGGTGAGGTCTCACCTGCCATCCCGAGGTGCTGCGGGACTGGGGGGGTTCCAGTGGGGCCATGCGGCTGCAAAAGAGAGGCAGGAAGTTTGGGGGACCCCCCTCTGTGCAATTGAGGGACCCCCATCCCCATTTAGGACGCCCCCCACCCCTTACCTGACCACTTGACTGCTGAGCTGCCGGCGGGGCTGGGGGGTGACTGGAAAGGACACAGAAAATTTGGGAGGACCCCTATGAGCAAGGAGGGGATGGGGAGGTATTTTAGGGTGTGGAAGACCCCCGTAAAAATTTGGGGGGCACTTACCTGAATGTGTGGGGGAGGGATGTGGGGTGCTGCTGCAGCTGCTCCAGCGCCAGCCTGGGGAGAGCTGTGGGGAGATTTGGGGGGGGGGGGGAATTTGGGGGTGAGGGAAGGGGCAGGGGGGCTTTGGGGGGGAGTTTGGGGTCCAGGGAAGGGGTCGGGGGGCTTTGGGGGCCACCTGCATGCGGCGCAGCTCCTCATTCTCCCGGCGAAGTGACTCTGCCTCCCTGGGAAAGGGGAGGATTTAATGGAGGGTGGGAATTTCCCCCCCCATTTGGGGTGGGGGTCCCTCCATAGGGCAGCTGAGGGGGGCAGAGCAAAGGGCTGGGAGCTCACCAAGATGGCAGCGAGTGGCAGAACATGCTGTCACCAACGTGGCAGCCAAGGGGAGGGTAAGACCCTCCCAAGAAAGGGGCCAGAAGGACGAGGACTCTCACCAAGGTCTTGACCAAGGAGTGCTGCCTCACCCACATGCCCAGAGGAGCCCAAGATGGAGGCGTGAACCCCACACCATGGCGTCCCCCTCACCTGCTCTTCTCCCCCAGCTTCTCTCTGACATTCTCCAGCTCTGCCTCCACCCGCTGAGTTCTGCTCCGGTGCAAGTCCACCAGAAGCTGCGCTTGTGCACTCTGGAACTGCCACACCTGGGGGGTGTGGGTCACTCCCTTGTACCCCCACAGTGTGTGGGGCTGGGGACAGCGGTGGAACCTCACCCCCCGTGACCCGTGTCCTCCTCACCTTCGTGATGTGGGCAAGGTGCTTGAGGGCGAGGTCCACTGGGTTCTTGAAGAAAACCCTCTCCTCTGGGCGCATCTGTTGGGCATGAGGGCGTCAAAATGATGGGAAGAAGGTTGGGAATGGGAAGGGAAAAGGGTGGGAAGGAGCTATGGGGAACAACATGGAGGACACGGGCCTGATCAGATATGGGCAGGTAGCGGCAGGCGGTGCCACAGACTGGGCAGGAACCTGTGGGAAGGGGAGAAAAAAGTGAGAGAAAAAGATGTCCAAAAGTCCCAAAAATTGTGTTCCTTGAGGGAAATGGACCATTTCCCCTCATTTTAGGGTTTTAAATTGAGGCAGGATCCTTCATTTCCACGATCCTAAGGGTGTAAATTGAGGGAAGATCTTCCTGTTCCCATCATTTGAAAGACAGAAATTGAGGGGAAACCCACTTTTCCCGATATTTTAAAGGTTTAAATTGAGGGCAGAGACCTCACTTATTTATTTCCTTGAGTCGAGGTGACCCCTCCTTTCCCTCTCATTTTAAGGGGCTAAAATGAAGGAAACTTCCCCTTTCTCAGCATTTCAAGGGTTTAAACTGGGGGTTTCCCTCAATTTTACCTGAGCCCCCACAGGCCTCGCACAGGATGTGGCCGCAGTTGGTGATGGCGAAGTGGGCGCCATCCTGGCAGAAGCAGCGACTGCAGTGGAACCAGTCCATGGTGGCGCCGGAGTGAGGAGCCACCTGTGCTGCCTCCACACAGGAGAGCCTGCGAGGGAATGAGGGGGGAAAGTTGAAGGGAAAAGGGTGGGAAAAGGTAAGGGAAAAAGAGACAGAAATGTGAGGGGGAAAGGGTCAGAAACGTGAGGGAAGAAAGTCTGGGAAGCGTGAGGTGAAAAAGGGCGGGAAACGTGAGGGGGAAAGGGGTCGGAAATGTGAGGGAAGAAGGGCTGGAACTGTGAGGTGAAAAAGGGCAGGAAACGTGAGAGGAAAAGGGGTTGGAAATGTGAGGGAAGGAGGGCTGGAAGTGTGAGGGAAAAAAGGGCGGTAAAGGTGAGGGGGAAAGGGTTGGAAATGTGAGGGAAGGAGGGCTGGAAGTGTGAAGTGGAAAAGGGCTGGAAGTGTGAGGGGGGGAAAGGGTCAGAAACGTGAGGGAAGAAGGGCTGGAAGTGTGAGGTGAAAAACGGCAGGAAATATGAGGGGAAAAGGGCAGGAAAGTTGAGAAGCGGGGAAAGGACAGCAAAAGAGAGAAAAAGGGCTGGAAGTGTGAGGGGGAAAGGGTTGGAAATGTGAGAGAAGAAGGGCTGGGAAGTGTGAGGTGAAAAAGGGCAGCAGACGTGAGGGGAAAAGGGCGGGAAAGCTGAGGCAGGGGAAAGGGCAGTAAGAGATAAAAAAGAGATGGAAATGTGAGGGGAAAGGGCTGGAAATGTGAGGGGGAAAGCAGCAGGAAAGGTGAGAGGAAGAAGGGTTGGAAAAGGGAGAAAAAAAAGGGTGGGAAATGTGAGGGGGGAAAAGGGCGGAAAAGGTAACAGGGGAAATGGTGGGGGAAAAGGAGAAAAAAAGAGCAAGAAATGAGGTGAGATGAAAAAAGTGGGAAATGTGAGGGGAAAAAGAGCAACCTGGATGGGGGACAGGGAAACCAGGATTGGGACATGAGGATGGGGAGAGCAATACCTGGACCTATGGGGGCTGAGGGGATAAGGACACCAAGATGGAGACGCCGTGAGGGGCCAGGATGGGGATGGAGACACCGGGATGGAAAACAGGGACACCAGGACGAGCCTGTGGAGACACTGGGAGTGGCATGGGGACACATGAATGGGGGTGTTGGGGATGGCGATGGGGACCCCAGGATGGGGATTCCTGGGATTTGGGCACATGGATCTGCTGATGCCATCAATAAAAGGTCTCTGAGCAGCCTCGTTCCACTGTACGGATTTGGGGACACCAGCCAGGGGGTGATGACATTGTCCGACTGTGAGATTTTGGGGTCACCCCCAGTGATCCCAGTATGGCATGGCCATGCAGAGCTTTTCCCATCCTTCAGGAACCAGTGCCTGGGGTGAGGGAAGGAGATGGAGACCCCATACTCTCACCCCAGCACCCCTAAACCCTCTGGGGGGCTCTGGGGGCATGGGGTGCACCCCAAAACCCTGATCCTACTACTCCATGCTCCCAGAACCACGAAATCTCGCTAAATCTTTGTGTTGCATAATTCCAACAATTTTTAATTGAGGGGCAGGAAAAGCACCCCCAGAATATCAGGGGAGGAGCTCGGGGTTTGGAGGGCACAGGAGGCACCCCAGAACCGCAATCCTACCATGACCTGATCCAAAAACCCCTCCATGCCACTGTTGAACCCCTCCGGGCTCATTGTGCTATTCCAACCATTTTTAATTCTAGGGATTGAGAGCGGGGGGGGGGGAATGCATTCCCAGGCCCTCGTGAGGGAGAATTTGGGGGCCACCCCAAAACTCCCCGACCCCGATCCCCCCCAACCCCTCTATCCCGGTGATCCGTCGTTGTGTAATTCCAATAATTTTTTAATTCCCGTGGGCGGAGGGAGGGGGGCAGGAAACGCCCCGATACAACGCTCTGGGGGGGGGGGGATCATTCAGGGATTTGGGGGGAGGTCCTGAAGCCCCCATCCCGGATTCCCGGAATCCCTGGATGCCGCCGCCGAGCCCTCCGCCCTCGTTGCGTAATTCCAACCATTTTTAATTCCCGGGGGGGGGGGCAGGAAACGCGTCGCCGCCGTTACACAAAGCAGGAAGGGGGGGAGAGAGAAGTCTGAGGGGGGGCTCCCTGTCCTTATTCCCCTTAAACCCACCCTGCCCACCTCCTCCCGCTAGGAAAAAAAACCCCTTTATATCAAAATAACCAAACCCCAAAAATTCGGCCAATTCGCACAATCCCCCCCACTCATACCGGGCGGTTCGGGGGGTGTCCCTGCTGGGACCCGCCCTCTTTATTTTTCCCCCCCTAGGGATTTCCCCCCGCCCAAATTCCCGTTTTTTTCCCCCAAGGTTCCCCCTCCCACTTTTCCCAGCGTTTTTTCCCCGCTTTTTTCCCGGCGGCGCATCCGGCGGGGAATGGGATGACGGGGACCTTCCTGTTCCCGGCCCCGCGCCCGCCTCCCCCGCCCCCGCGCCCCCCCGAGCCCGACGGGACCCCCGGAGCCACCCCCGGAACCCTCCGGAACGCCCCCGGCCCCCTCCGCGCCGCGGAGCCGCCGAGGTGAGTCGGGTGGGCGCGGGGGGGGGAGGGAAACGAGCCCGTTTTTTGGGGGGGGGGGAGGAAGGGGGACGGGAAACGCGGAGCCACCCCTCCCCCCCAAAAAAATTTTGAGAGACCCCTCCCTCCAATTTGGGATGTTAAATTTGGGATGGGGGAGGCGATGGCCGAGGGGAGCTGGAAATGAGGGAAAAAGGAGAGTGGGAACCTTCCCACGAAAAAAACCTGGGAGGATCCCCCCTCTCCCCACCTGGAGATACCTCCGGGCATGGATTTTGGGATGGGGAGGCGATGGCGGAGGGATGGCAAAATACTTGGGGCGGAGCGGGTGGGGAGGGGGGATGTGGATGAACGGCGAATTTTGGGGATGGAAAGGAGAGGGAAGAGAGCGGGGACCCCCCCCTTCCCCCCAAGAAAAGAAAATAAATGTGGGAGATCGCCCCCCAGTCCAGCTGGGGATACCCAGGGGATAGAGCGGAACGATGGATTGGAGCCGGGGGGCGGTGGAAATGAGAAATGAGGCGCCGTTTTAGGGTTGGAAAGGATGGAAAAGGGAAAAAGGAGAGCGGGGAACGCTCTCGCTCCCCGAAATTCAGGAGGTTCCTCCCTGAAGATTTGGGATACCCCCGGTGTTGGATTTGGGAAGGGGGAGGCGGTGGCAGGTGGGCGACAATGGAAGGGGGAGGGGGGGGTGGAGGTGCCGTTTTTAGGTTTGGAAAAGAGGGAAAAAGGAGAGTGGGGACCCCCCCCAAAATTTTGGGAGACCCCTCCCGCAGTTGTGGGTAACCATTACCTTGGATTTGGGATGGGAGGGGAGGTGGATTTGGGGCTGGGAGGAGGGATCAGACTCTGGTTTGGGGGACAGAAAGGGGGGGAATGAGAGTGGGGACCCCCTCCAAAAAATCTGGGAGACTCCCCCCAAAAATTTGGGTTCCCTCCATGTTGGATTTGAAGGGGGGGGGGGACTGTGGATGAACCGTTTTGGAAGGGGGGGACAAGAGAGTGGGGACCCCTCAAAAAAAACCTGGGAGTGCCCCCCCAGTATCCGATTTGGGGGTGGGGGGTGAATTTTGGGGAATGTTCCTGGGTCTCCATTGTTCTTTTGTGCCCCCTTCCCAAAATTAAAGGGGGGGGGGAGCAAACTTGGGGGGACTAGGAGTGATTTGGGGGCACCCTGGGTGATTTGGGGGATCCCGGGTGATTTTGGGGGGCACTGGGTGACCCCCCCCCCGCCATCTGCATCCCTCCATTCCCCCCCTGCAGATTTTAGGGGCTGAGTGCAGACCAGCTGTGGGACCCCCTGAGACCCTCAGAGAGCAGGTGGGACGGGGAATTGGGGAGTACAGGGTGATTTGGGGGGACACAGAGGGGTTTGGGGTCACACAGAAGGATTTGGGGGGACACAAAGGGATTTTTGGGGGAACAGGGACATTTGAGGGGGCACAGAGGGATGTGGGGTCACACAGAAAGATTTGGGGGTCACAAAGGGATTTTTGGGGTCACACAGAAGGATTTGGGGGTACACAAAGGGATTTTTGGGGGGAACACAAAGGGATGTTTGGGGGAACACAAAGGGATTTTTGGGGTTACACAGAAGGATTTGGGGGGACACAAAGGGGGATTTTTGGGGGGAACAGGGACATTTGAGGGGGCACAGAGGGATTTGGGGTCACACAGAAAGATTTGGGGGTCACAAAGGGATTTTTGGGGTCACACAGAAGGATTTGGGGGTACACAAAGGGATTTTTGGGGGAACACAGAAGGATTTGGGGGGACACAAAGGGGGATTTTTGGGGGAACAGGGGACATTTGAAGGGGCACAGAGGGATTTGGGGTCACATGGAGGAGTTTGAGATTACACTGAGGGATTAGGGGGGACATGAAGAGATTTGGGGTGACACAGATTTTGGGGGGGAACAGATTGATGGGGGGCCAGAGAGGTTTTTTGGGGGGATGAGACTTAGGGGGGGCACGAGGGGATTTGGGATCTCCCTGAATGGTTTGGATGGAGTAACACAGAAAGATTTGGGAGGTGTACCTGGAAACTGAGGGGGGCAAAAAAGGATTTGGGGTTGCACTGAGAAATTTGGGGGGTGCAGCAGGAGCCAAGATGCAAACAATCCTTTGGAACTGGGGGGGTTGTGGGTTTCTCCTGCTCAGAGCGGGGGTCCTGGGGCTTTTTTGGGGTGCTCAGGGCCCCCCCTTGACACTGCAGGAGCCCCCATGGAGCAGGACGAGCCGGACGTGGTGGAGCTGCAGGACTCAGACGAGGGGGACGTGGTCCGGAGGGTCTTCATTGGTGAGGGGGGAACCCCAAAAGTGGGTGGGGGGGTTGGGGGGCTCCAGATGACGCAGAAAAGCAGTACAGAAAATTTTGGGGGGATCTGGATACTTTTGAGGGGGCTGTAGGCAAATTTGTGGGGCCCCAGGCACCCCAGGAAGGGGGTGCAGGAAATTTGGGGGGGCTCCAGATGCACCCCAAGAAGGGGGTAGAGGCGTTTGGGATGGGGTTCAAGGCACTTCTGGGGGTCTCCAGACACCACTGGAGGTGGGTAGAGGTATTTGAGGGGGGGCTTAAAACACTCTTGAGGGTTCCAGACCCCCCAAGAAGGGGTTATTGGGAATTTTGGGGGCCTTCAGGTACTTTTGGGGGACTCCAGACACTCCAGGAGGGAGCATAACCCCTTTTTGGGGCACAGTGAGCATTTGGGGAAGGGGTCCAGTCCCTTTTTGGTGCACTGGACACCAGGAGGGGGCCACAGCCCCTTTTTGTGCCCTCTTTTGGGTAGGGGGTCCAGCCAATTTTTGGAATCCAGTGAACATTTGGGATGGATGTCTGGCCCCTTTTTGGACCACAACAAATATTTGGTCAGGGGTGCAGCCCTTTTTGCCTCACAATGAACATTTGGGTGAGGGGCTCAACCCCTTTCTGGGGCTCCATATAATATTTGAGGAGAAGGCCTAGCCCCTTTTTGGGTCACAAGAAACATTTGGGGAAGAGTCCCAGCCCTTTTTGGGTCACAACAAACATTTTGAGGAGGCTCCAGGCAAACTGGGGAGGCTCCAGGCAAACTGGGGAGGCTCCGGATAAACTGGGGAGGCTCTGGACAAACTGGGGAGGCTCTGGACAAACTGGGGAGGCTCCGGATAAACTGGAGAGGCTCTCGGCAAACTGGGGAGGCTCCGGGCAAACTGGGGAGGCTCCGGATAAACTGGGGAGGCTCCGGGCAAACTGGGGAGGCTCCAGGCAAACTGGGGAGGCTCCGGATAAACTGGGGAGGCTCCAGGCAAACTGGGGAGGCTCCGGATAAACTGGGGAGGCTCCAGGCAAACTGGGGAGGCTCTGGAGAAACTGGGGAGGCTCTGGACAAACTGGGGAGGCTCTGGACAGACTGGGGAGGCTCTGGAGAAACTGGGGAGGCTCTGGATAAACTGGGGAGGCTCCAGGCAAACTGGGGAGGCTCCGGGCAAACTGGGGAGGCTCCGGGCAAACTGGGGAGGCTCCGGATAAACTGGGGAGGCTCCAGGCAAACTGGGGAGGCTCCAGGCAAACTGGGGAGGCTCTGGATAAACTGGGGAGGCTCCAGGCAAACTGGGGAGGCTCCAGGCAAACTGGGGAGGCTCTGGAGAAACTGGGGAGGCTCTGGATGAACTGGGGAGGCTCCAGGCAAACTGGGGAGGCTCCGGATAAACTGGGGAGGCTCCGGATAAACTGGGGAGGCTCTGGAGAAACTGGGGAGGCTCCAGGCAAACTGGGGAGGCTCCAGGCAAACTGGGGAGGCTCCGGATAAACTGGGGAGGCTCCAGGCAAACTGGGGAGGCTCCGGGCAAACTGGGGAGGCTCCGGATAAACTGGGGAGGCTCCGGGCACCCTTTTAGTGCGGAATGACAATTTGGGGAGGGGGCCCAGCCCGTTTTAGGGTCACAGCAAACATTTGGTGTGGAGATCCAGCCC
The DNA here is from genome assembly GCA_024362935.1 of Setophaga petechia. Taxonomy (NCBI): domain Eukaryota; kingdom Metazoa; phylum Chordata; class Aves; order Passeriformes; family Parulidae; genus Setophaga; species Setophaga petechia. The sequence goes on from JANCRA010000293.1 coordinate 29,193, forward strand.
CTTGTGCGCTCTCACCCCCTGCCCGTGTCCCCCCCCAGCCGATGACGGCATCGTGAGTGACGGCGAGGCCGAGGTGCTGCCGCACGAGATCATCCGCACGGTGATCCCGCACAGCCCCCTGCGCCCCCCCGCCGCCCCGCGGGACCCCCGGCCCGGCCCCGGGGGGCTCCGAGGAGGGCGGGGGGGCGGCGGGGCGGGGGCCGCCAGCGCCCCTTCATCTGCAACGAGTGCGGCAAGAGCTTCAGCCACTGGTCCAAGCTGCTGCGGCACCAGCGCACGCACACGGGCGAGCGCCCCAGCACCTGCGGCGAGTGCGGCAAGAGCTTCTCGCAGAACTCGCACCTGGTGCAGCACCGCCGCACCCACACCGGGGAGAAGCCGTACAGGTGCGGCCACTGCGGCAAGAGCTTCTCTTGGAGCTCCAACCTCATCCAGCACCAGCGCATCCACACCGGGGAGCGCCCGTACGGCTGCGCCGAGTGCGGCAAGAGCTTCACGCAGAGCAAGAACCTCATCAAGCACCAGCGCACCCACGCCGGGCCGGGGGGCGGCGCGGGGCCGCGGCGCTGCGCCCACCCTGCCGGTGCCCCGAGGGCTCTGAAGGGGCCTCGGGCGGGGGGGCGAGGGCGAGGGGCCCACGGGGGCCTCGGGCGGGCAGGAGCCGCTGATCTGCGTGGAGTGTGGGGAGAGCTTCGCCCGGAGCGCCGCGCTCAGGAGGCACCGCCGGGGGGCACCGCCCGCTCTTCGTGCCCTGAGGGGACAATGTGGGGACAGTGCCCGCTCTCCGTGCCCTGAGGGAACGAGGGGGACACAGTGCAGGGGGCACAGGGACAGTGGGGCACTGTCCTTGCACTGCTGGGGGCACTGCCCACTCTTTGTGCCCTGAGGGAACATGGGGACAGTGCGGAGGGGGCACAGGGACAGTGGGGCACTGTCCTCGCCCTGCTGGGGGGCACTGCCCGCTCTTCGTGCCCTGATGGGCAGGGGGGACAGTGGCACCGGGACATGGGGACACATGGATAGTTGGGGCATCACCTGCTCTTCATGCCCTGAGGGGACACAGACAGTGGGGCACCCTGGTGGGGGGGCACAGGGACTGTGCTACAGACGGGAGACATGGTGCCACCATGTGAGGAGACACAGAGTGTTTCATGGGCAGGACGTGGTGACGGAGCTGGGGTCACACGAGTTATGCCACAGGTGGGGGAATGTGGTGACACCAAGCTGGGAGACTGTGGGGGGGGCACCTGACTGTGACAAGGACAGGACACAGTGACTCCAAGGGGGAGGACACACGGACAGGACAGAGTGACACAGAGCTGATGTCCCCAAGTCCACCCCACCCCGTGCCCCATATCACCCTCGGTGCCCTTCACGGTGCCACACCCCAGAGCTGTAAATAGGGGAAGGGGGGTGGGACATGGGGATGGGACCCCTGGGGGCAGGGGGGTGACACTGGAACGCCCCTGTGGGGGTGGGGGACCCTCGGGGGGGGTGGGGGGCAGGGCAGGTGACAGGGTGACCCCCCTATGGGGTGCGGAGGGGGGCACGGGCGGGGCTGGGATGTGAATAAAGTTGTGTTTTGGGGGATCTGGGTGATGGTTTTAGGGGGTGACAAAAATTGGGGGGGGGGAGAACCCCGGGACAGAGAGTTCAAATCCCTGAGGGAGGGAGAGCAAAAAGCCCCCAGGAGGGGAGTTTGAGGGGCTCAGGGGTTTGCAGAGTCTCGGGTCAGTCCCTGCAAAGCCCAAAAGGATGGGGGCAGTGACAGAGAGAATTTGGGGGTCAAAAAAGGGGTCTCAAAACTTGGAAGGAATTGCAGGGAGGGTCCCAACTTGGGAAGGGGGGTTGGGGGGATCCCAAAACCGAGAAGGGCTTTGGAGGGGCTGTTTCAGGAAGTGGCCAAACACTGCGGGCCACAAACCACCCCTAACCGGGTGGAGGTCAGGGGGCCAAGGAGCAGTGGTGGGGGGCTTTGGGTGACACACAGACACTGAGGGGGGCTGAAGGGCAAAGACAGGTGGAGAGCTGACACTGAGGGTTAGGGGTGCAAAGGACACAGGGACCAGGTAGGGTAACCCTGAAAGTGGGACAGCCCCAGGACCCCCCCAGCAGGTGCAGGCAATTACACCAATTAAAAGGTAAGGATGACGTTTGGAGGCTACAGAGTTACAGGTAAGGGTTGAGAAGGTTTCAAGGTTTTTTTTTTTTAGTTTTTTTTTTTTCACGGATTTCTAAGGATAATTTTTTTTTTTTTTCCTTCAGGAGTTTCTTAGGAATTTTTTGGGAATGTTTAGGAAGCCTTTAGGGCTTTTTCAGGGCTTTAAAAAGAATTTTCTGAATGGTGGAGTGAAGATTCTGATCTCTTCCCTCGTCCTGGGGACCCTCAAACACCACCACAATCACCGGCTTGAGCTGGTCTGGGCAGCACCAAATTAAAAAAAAATATAAAAACCTTTAAAAATAGAAAAAATTAAAAAGAAAAATTAAATAAAAAATAATTAAAATTTAAAAAATAAAATTAACTAAAAATAAGTGAAAAAAAAAACCAACCATAAAGTGCTGTAAAATGCCGTAAAAGTTCCATAAAAGGCAGTGCCGTAAAGCAGCACTGCCGTAAAAACTGCCGTAAAGCAGCACTGCCGTAAAGTAGAACTGCCGTAAAAACTGCCGTAAAGCGCGACTGTCGTAAAACTGCCGTAAAGCGCGACTGTCGCAAAAGCTGCCGTAAAGCGCGACTGTCGTAAAAGCTGTCGTAAAGCAGCACTGTCGTAAAAGGTGCCGTAAAGCGCGACTGTCGCAAAAGGCGCCGTAAAGCGCAACTATCGTAAAACTGCCGTAAAGCGCGACTGTCGCAAAAGCTGCCGTAAAGCGCGACTGTCGTAAAAGGCGCCGTAAAGCAGCACTGTCGCAAAACTGCCGTAAAGCGCGACTGTCGTAAAAGCTGCCGTAAAGCAACACTGTCGTAAAAGCTGCCGTAAAGCGCGACTGTCGTAAAAGGCGCCGTAAAGCGCGACTGTCGCAAAAGGTGCCGTAAAGCGCGACTGTCGCAAAAGGCGCCGTAAAGCGCGACTGTCGTAAAGACTGCCGTAAAGCGCGACTGTCGTGAAACTGCCGTAAAGCGCGACTGTCGTAAAACTGCCGTAAATCGCGACTGTCGCAAAAGGCGCCGTAAAGTGCGACTGTCGCAAAACTGCCGTAAAACGCGACTGTCGTAAAAGGCGCCGTAAAGCGCGACTGTCGCAAAAGCTGTCGTAAAGCGCGACTGTCGCAAAAGGCGCCGTAAAGCGCGACTGTCGTAAAGACTGCCGTAAAGCGCGACTGTCGCAAAAGGTGCCGTAAAGCGCGACTGTCGTAAAAGGCGCCGTAAAGCGCGACTGTCGTAAAACTGCCGTAAAACGCGACTGTCGCAAAAGCTGCCGTAAAGCGCGACTGTCGCAAAAGCTGCCGTAAAGCGCGACTGTCGTAAAGGGCGCCGTAAAGCGCGACTGTAGCAAAAAGTGCCGTAAAGCGCGACTGTCGTAAAAGGCGCCGTAAAGCGCGACTGTCGTAAAAGCTGTCGTAAAGCGCGACTGTCGCAAAAGCTGCCGTAAAGCGCGACTGTCGTAAAAACTGCGTAAAGCGCGACTGTCGCAAAAACTGCCGTAAAGCGCGACTGTCGCAAAAAAAGTGCCGTAAAGCGCGACTGTCGCAAAAGGCGCCGTAAAGCGCGACTGTCGCAAAAGGTGCCGTAAAGCGCGACTGTCGCAAAACTGCCGTAAAGCGCGACTGTCGCAAAAGGCGCCGTAAAGCGCGACTGTCGTAAAGGGCGCCGTAAAGCGCGACTGTCGCAAAAGGTGCCGTAAAGCGCGACTGTCGTAAAACTGCCGTAAAGCGCGACTGTCGCAAAAGGCGCCGTAAAGCGCGACTGTCGTAAAACTGCCGTAAAGCGCGACTGTCGTAAAAGGCGCCGTAAAGCGCGACTGTCGCAAAAGGTGCCGTAAAGCGCGACTGTCGCAAAAGGCGCCGTAAAGCGCGACTGTCGTAAAACTGCCGTAAAGCGCGACTGTCGTAAAAGGCGCCGTAAAGCGCGACTGTCGCAAAGGGTGCCGTAAAGCGCGACTGTCGTAAAACTGCCGTAAAGCGCGACTGTCGTAAAAGGTGCAGTAAAGCAGCACTGTCGTAAAACTGATGTACAGGGCGACTGTTGTAAAAAAGGAGCCCCAAGGCAGCACTGTCCTTAAAGGTGCCATAAAGCGTGACTGTCGTGCCGTAATGGCGTCCCGCGCATGCGCACAAAAGCGCGTGGCAGAGTTCGGACTACGGATCCCGTGCTGCCCCGCGCGGGGGGGGGCGGTGCGCTGATTGGACGCCGGGGGGCGGTGCCGCGCGCTGATTGGCTGCGGGCGAGGTTTGAACAGGCGGAAGGCGGGGGAGCAGCAGCGCAGCACGAGGGGGAGCGGTGCGGCCCGGGGGGGCATTTTGGGGCAATTTGGAGGCTTGGGGGTGACAGAACCCGGGAGCTGTGGCCCCCAAATCCCGGGGGTCCCACTCCACTGACGTTACCCATGCTTAACAGAGCCCTGCGCATGCGCACAAAAGCGCGCGTGGCCGAGCGTGGACTACGACTCCCGTGCTGCCCCGCGCGGGGGGGCGGTGCGCTGATTGGACGCCGGGGGGCGGTTCCGCGCGCTGATTGGCTGGTGCCGAGGTTGGAATGGGAGGAAGGCGGGGGAGCAGCAGCGCGGCGTGAGCGGCAGGGGCGCGGCCCGGGGCGGGGAGGTTTTAGGGCAATTTGGGGGCTTGGGGGTGATATAGCCTGGGAGCTGTGCCCCCCAAATGCCGGGGGGTCCCAACCCATTGACACCCCCCATGCCTAACAGCGACCTGCGCATGCGCACAAATGCTCGCGTGGCCGAGCGTGGACTACGACTTCCGCGCTGCCCCGCGCGGCGGGGGCGGTGCGCTGATTGGACGCTGGGGGGCGGTTCCGCGCGCTGATTGGCTGCGGCCGAGGTTTGAACAGGCGGAAGGCGGCGGAGCGGCAGCGCAGCGTGAGGGGCACGGCCCGGGGGGAATTTTAGGGCAATTTAGGGGCTTGGGGGTGACAGAGCCCGGGGACTGCGCCCCCCAAATCCCGGGGGTCCCACTCCACTGACGTTACCCATACTTAACAGCGCCCTACGCATGCGTACAAAATCGCGCGTTGCTGAGCGCGGACTACGACTCCCATGCTGCCCTGCGCGGGGGGCCGGTGCGCTGATTGGACGCCGGGGGGCGGTGCCGCGCGCTGATTGGCTGGGGCCGAGGTTGGAACGGGAGGAAGGCGGGGGAGCAGCAGCGCGGCGTGAGCGGCAGGGGCGCGGCCCGGGGCGGGGAGGTTTTAGGGCTATTTAGTGGCTTGGAGGTGACAGAGCCCGGTAGCTGTTGCCCCCAAATGCCGGGGGTCCCACTCACTGACGTTACCCATACTTAACAGAGCCCTGTGCATGCGCACAAAAGCGCGCGTGGCCGAGCGTGGACTACGACTCCCGTGCTGCCCCGCGCGGGGGGGCCGGTGCGCTGATTGGACGCCGGGGTGGCCGTGCCGCGCGCTGATTGGCTGCGGGAGAGGTTTGAACAGGCGGAAGGCGGCGGAGCGGCAGCGCAGCGTGAGGGGGGGCGGCGCGGCCCGGGGGGGGGGGATTTTGGGGCAATTTGGGGGCTTAGGAATGACAGAGCCCGGGAGCTGCGCCCCCCCAAATCCCGGGGGTCCCACTCCACTGACGTTACCCATACTTAACAGCGCCCTGCTCATGCGCACAAAAGCGCGCGTGGCCGAGCGTGGACTACGACTCCCGTGCTGCCCCGCGCGGCGGGGGCGGCGCGCTGATTGGACGCCGGGGGCGGTGCCGCGCGCTGATTGGCTGCGGCCGAGGTTTGAACAGGCGGAAGGCGGCGGAGCAGCAGCGCAGCGTGAGCGGTCCGGGGGGAATTTTGGGGCAGTTTGGGGGTCCCGGGGGGGAATCTGGGGGGCTGAGACCCCCTCAGGGAGCCGGGGAGGGCCAGAGGGGTCCGGCGAGGAGGGAGAGAGGCAGAGCTGCAGGTGAGGGATGGGGAGGGGGGTGAAGGCTGCATGAGGCCTGAGGGGATGGGGGGGTTTGGGTCTCTATAGGGGTAGAAGTGGGGCTGGGGGTGTCAGAAAGTGGGGCCGGGGGTTGTGGGCCCTGACTGGGGGGGATCTGATCCCTTGAGGAGGCTGGGGAGTGGGGCTGGGGGCTTGGTGGGGGGAAGGGATGGGGCTGGGGGTGTCTGGGGTGTCAGGAATTGGGGCTGGGGGTGCTCTGGGGCACTGAGAGGGCAAAGAAGTGGGGCTGTGGGGGCTCTGCGGGTTTGGGGCTCTGGGGGTTTGGGGGCTCTGTAGGTTTGGGGGCTTTGGGGGTTCTGGGGGTCCCACACCTCCTCTTGTCCCCCCAAGCCCCGCATCACAGAGAAGCCCCTCCGGAGAAGCCCCTGGGATGGCCGGGAAGGACGAAAAAGATGGGAAAGATGGGAAGGATGGAAGCACGGACGGCTGGGCTGGCATCGAGGAGCGTCTGGAGGAGATCAGGGTGCGCAGGGGAGGGCTGGGCTCTGATCCCTGTTTTCCTCAGGAAAACCTCGGGATCTGGTGGGTTCTGGGGCTCTGATCCCTCTTTTCCTCACGCCAAACTTGAGATCTTTCTGAGGAGATCTGTGGGGAATTCTGGGCTGGGGTCTGGCTCCTTTTCCCAGGAAAACCTTTGGATCCCACTGTGGGACCTCTGGGCGGTTCTGAGCTGGTTCTGACTCCTTCTTTTCCTAGGAAAAGCCCCTGAGGGGCCCTGTCCTGACCCAAACCCCTCTTTCCCCAGAAAATGCCCCTCAAGGTTCTCTGCTCTGACCCCAAACCCCTCTTTCCCCCAGGAAACAACCCCTGCCCTGACCCAAATCTCTCTTTTCCCTCAGGAAACAACCTTTTAGAGGCTCTGGCCTAGCCCCAAACCCCTCTTTCCCCCCAGGAAATGCCCCTCAAGGGTCTCTGTCTTGACCCCAAACCCCTCTTTTCCCAGGAAAAAATACCTGAAGGGCTTTGCTCTGATTCTAAACCCCTCTTTTCCCAGGAAATGACTCCTGAGGGTCTCTGCCCTGACCCCAAATCCCCTCTTTTCCCAGGAAACAACCCCTGCCCTGACCCCAATCCCCTCTTTCCCCCCAGGAAATGCATCTCAAGGCCCTCTGCCCTGACCTCAATCCCCTCTTTTCCCCAGGAAATGCCCCTCAAGGATCTCTGCTCTGATCCAAACCCCCTCTTTTCCTAGGAAATGACCCTTGAGGGGCTTTGTCCTGACCCCAAACCCCTCTTTCCCCCCAGGAAACAACCCCTGCTCTGACCCCAATCCCCTCTTACCCCCAGAAAATGCATCTCAAGGGTCTCTGCTCTGATCCCAAACCCCTCTTTTCCCAGGAAATTACCCCTGAGGGTCTCTGCCCTGGCCCCAAACCCCTCTTTCCTCCAGGAAATGCTCCTCAAGGGTCTCTGCCCTGACCCCAAACCCCTCTTTGCCCCCAGGACAGCCTCAGGACGCCCTCGGCCCCTCTGTCCCGCCGTGTCCGTGCCTGTGACCGCGCCCTTCGCTCCTGCGCGGCCGAGCTGGCACGGCCCGGCGGGCACGGTGCCCACGGTGCCCACGGTGCCCAGCTCACAGCCCTGGCCCTGGAGGCTGCCCAGCTCTACCTGAGCCTGGAGCCCGAGCCCCCGCAGCTGTACCTGGAGAAGATCCTGTTCCACGTGCTCCGCAACGCCGCGGCCTGGGTGCGTTGTGTTTGCCCATCGTTAAACAAAAACCAACAACCCAAATGATGTTAACAAACAACCCAAATGATGTCAGGTGTAGTGATAATTTTAATGGAATAGTTTAGAAAATTATGGTGATAATGTAGTTTGGATAATGTAGTTTGGTTAAAAATAAGGGATGGTTTGGTCCCAGGCTCCGCAATGCCGCGGCCTGGGTGTGTTGTGTTTGCCCATCGTTAAACAAAAACAACCCAAATGATGTTAACAAACAACCCAAATGATGTTAACAAACAACCCTAATGATGTCAGGTGTAGTGGTAATGGAATAGTTTAGAAAGTTATGTTGATAATGTAGTTTGGTTAAAAATAAGGGATGGTTTGGTCCCAGGCTCCGCAATGCCGCAGCCTGGGTGCGTTGTGTTTGCTCATCATTAAACAAAAAAAACCAATCCAAATGTGTTAACAAACAACCCAAATGATGTCAGGTGTAGTGATAATTTTAATGGAATAGTTTAGAAAATTATGTTGATAATGTAGTTTGGATAATGTAGTTTGGTTAAAAATAAGGGATGGTTTGGTCCCAGGCTCCGCAACGCCGCGGCCTGGGTGCGTTGTGTTTGCCCATCATTAAAAAACAAACCAACAACCCAAATGATGTTAACAAACAACCCAAATGATGTTAACAAACATCCCAAATGATGTTAGGTGTAGTGATAATGTTAATGGAATAGTTTAGAAAATTATGGTGATAATGTAGTTTGGTTAAAAATAAGGGATGGTTTGGTCCCAGGCTCTGCAACGCTGCGGCCTGGGTGCGTTGTGTTTGCCCATCATTAAACAAAAACCAACAACTCAAATGATGTTAACAAACAACCCAAATGATGTTAACAAACAACCCAAATGATGTCAGGTGTAGTGATAATTTTAATGGAATAGTTTAGAAAATTCTCTCTGCCTGGCATCTGCTGTGAGGTGGTACTCGGGAATAAGCAAATTAATTTTTAATAACTGTTAATTTTTAATAACTGTTCTCTCTTGCTTTTCCTCCTGTTCTCAAACATCTGCAGGAAGCGGGGTGGTGGTGTGGAGCCTCTCCTCTCCTTTTTTTTTTGGCATTTTGACTTTCTGACTGTTTTATTATTCCCAAACATTAATCTCTGCATCAATATCAATTTTATCAGCACCAATCCCACCTTTTTACCACAGGTGGGACCTCACACCTGGAGCGTGGCCGAGCTGCTCCGGGCGCGGCTGCGGCGCTGCGGCAGCGGCAGCAGCGACTGGGCCTCCGTCACCTCCAGCGCTTTCGGGGTGCTCTGGAAATCTGCAGCCACTCTGGCAGGGCCAGAACGGCCACGGGAGGAGGGCAGGGCAGTGCTGACCGCCAGGATCCGCTCCCTGCGCTTCCTGCTGCTGCTGGAATCTCGGGATGACAGGGAATCCTCACCTCGGGAATCCTTCCAGCCGCCCTTCTTCACCTCGCAGACCGCCCAGCACGCCGCGGCCGCCGCCGCTCTCTACGAGGCTCAGAGGGCTCCGTGCCCTCTTTTCCTGGCCAAACAGCTCCAGGAATTGCTGCTGGACACTCTGAGGGATGAATCCCCCAAGCCTCCCAGCCTCCAGGACTCTTTTTGCTTCCTGGAGCTCACCCTGCAGCGCTGCCGCCACCTCTGCAAAGCGCGGCGGCCCCGCGACGCTCTGGAGGCGCTGGAAGATTCCAGAAGGTTCCTGGGGGCAGCTGGGAGTGCTCTGGGAGCCCCTCTGGAGGTGCTGGAGGCCGGGATCCAGCTCAGCCGGGCCCTGCTGGCCAAGGGCGCCGTGGGGCCGGCGCTGCGGCGGGCGGGAGCGGCGCTGGCGGGCGGCGGCGGAATGTTCCGGAAGGCTGCTGAGGGTGCTGCTGGAGAGCTCCCAGGTGGTGCTGGCGCAGCTCGGGGAGGCGCTCAGGAGGGCCCGGGAGCTGCCCCTCGGGCCCCAGGAGCTCCCCGGGCTCTGTGGGTTCTGCCAGGCCCACGGGCGGGCGCTGCGGCGGCTGCTGGCCCAGGTGAGGAGGAGGAGGAGGAGGAAGTTCAGGATTAATCCCTCAGGGTCACTCCGTGCTGCTCCCAACCCTGCCCAGGAGCTCCTGGAGTGTGGGGAGTCCCAAATCCCACTTTGCTCCATGCCAGCAGCAGCTCCTGGTGCTCCTGAACCCCTTCCTCCTGTTTTTCCCTTTCCCTGCTCTTCCTCAACCCCAAATCCCACTTTTCCTTTATCCTGGACCTCTAACACCACTTTTCCTTTTTCCTGGACCCCAAATCCCACTTTTCCTTTATCCTGGACCTCTAACACCACTTTTCCTTTTTCCCGGACCCCAAATCCCACTTTCCCTTTTTCCTGGACCCCAAATCCCACTTTTCCCCTCTCCTGGACCCCAAATCCCACTTTTCCTTTTTCCCGGCCCTTCCTGGGTCCATCCTCATCTTCAGCAGGAGCTCCTAAAGCTCCCCCAAATCCCACTTTCCCCATTCCCAGCTCCATTCCCTGACCACATTCCCATCCCCAGCTCCACTCCCTCATTCCCAAATCCCATTTCCCCCATTCCCAGGTCTCTCCCAGCATTCCCAAATCTCATTTTCCCATTCCAAGCTCCATTTCCTGATCCCGTTCCCATCCCCAATTCCACTCCCTCATTCCCAAATCCCATTTTCCCCATTCCCAACTCCATCCCAGCATTCCCAAATCCCTTTGTTCCCATTCCCAAATTTCATTTTCCCCCATTCCCAAATCCCATTTTCCCATTCCAAGCTCCATTCCCTAACCCCATTCCCCCATTTCCCCATCCCCAGCTCCACCCCCTCATTCCCAAATCCCATTTTCCCCATTCCCAGGTCTCTCCCAGCATTCCCAAATCCCATTGTCCCCATTCCCAGCTCCATCCCATTGTCCCCATTCCCAAATTCCATTGTCCCCATTCCCAAATCCAATTTTCCCATTCCCAGCTCCATCCCAGCATTCCCAAATCCCATTTCCTCTTTCCCAAATCCCATTTCCTCATTCCCAGGTCCCTCCCAACATTCCCAAATCCCATTGTTCCCATTCCCAGGTCCCTCCAGACTCCGTCAGGGATCAGCTGATGGTGAAGCAGCTGCTGTTCCACGGCCTCCAGCTCTTCTCCAACGCCATCCACGAAATATTCCAGCGCTCCCAGGCACGGATCCGCGTCCCTGGGGGGACTGGGAGCCTCTCCCGTGGGATTTGGGGCTGGAATTTTGGGATTGAACCACTCTAGGAACCTCTCCTGTGGGATTTGGGGTTGGAATTTTGGGTTGAGCCTCTCCCATGGGATTTGGGGTTGGAATTTTGGGATTGAGCCACTCTAGGAACCTCTTCCATGGGATTTGGGGCTGGAATTTTGGGATGGAGCCTCTCCCGTGGGATTTGGGGCTGCAGTTTTGGGTTTGAGCCTCTCCCGTGGGATTTTTGGCTGGAATTTTGGGTCTGAGCCTCTTCCATGGGATTTGGGGCTGGAATTTTGGGATTGAACCCCTCTAGGAACCTCTTCCATGGGATTTGGGGTTGGAATTTTGGGATTGAGCCTCTCCTGTGGGATTTGGGGCTGGAATTTTGGATTGAGCCTCTGCCGTGGGATTTGGGGCTGGAATTTTGGGATTGAACCACTCTAGGAACCTCTCCCGTGGGATTTGGGGTTGGAATTTTGGGATTGAGCCTCTCCCGTGGGATTTGGGGCTGCAGTTTTGGGTTTGAGCCTCTCCCGTGGGATTTAGGGCTGGAATTTTGGGATTTGGCCCCTTCTGTGGGATTTGGGGCTGCAATTTTGGGATTGAGCCACTCTAGGAACCTCTTCCATGGGATTTGGGGCTGCAATTTTGGGATTGAGCCTCTCCTGTGGGATTTGGGGTTGGAATTTTGGGATTGAGCCTCTCCCGTGGGATTTGGGGCTGGAATTTTGGGATTGAGGTACCCTGAGGGGGTTCTGGAAGCTTCTCCCGTGGGATTTGGGGCTGGAATTTTGGGATTGAGCCTCTCCCGTGGGATTTGGGGCTGGAATTTTGGGATTGAGTCTCTCCTGTGGGATTTGGGCTTGGAATTTTGGGATTGGGCCTCTTCTGTGGGATTTGGGGCTGAGGTGCCCTGAGGGGGTTCTGGAAGCTTCTCCCATGGGATTTGGGGCTGGAATTCGGGGGTTGAGGGGTCCCTGCAGTGTCCTGGCTGACCCCCGGTGTCCCCACAGCCCTCGGAGTGGCCGGAGCTGCCCCAGGTGACCACGAGCTGTGTCCAGAGCGTCACCTGGATGCTGGAGGGGCTGCAGGGGCTGCCCGAGGCCGAGAGGGGCAAATTCCTGGATGTCACCGGTCAGTGCCACCTCTTGTGTCCCCAGTGGTCAGTGCCACCTCTTGTGTCCCCAGTGGTCAGTGCCACCCCAGGTCTCTGTGTCCCCAGTGGTCAGTGCCACCCCTGTCCCCATCCCCTGTGTCCCCAGTGTCACCTGTCCCCATCCCCTGTGTCCCCAGTGTCACCTGTCCCCATTCCCTGTGTCCCCAGTGGTCAGTGCCACCCCAGGGCTCTGTGTCCCCATCCCCAGTGGTCAGTGCCACCTCCTGTCCCTGTCCCTTGTGGTCAGTGCCACCCCAGGGCTCTGTGTCCCCATCCCCAGTGGTCAGTGCCACCTCCTGTCCCTGTCCCTTGTGGTCAGTGCCACCCCAGGAGCTCTGTGTCCCCATCTCGGCTGTCCATGGGGTCACTCTATGTCCAGGGCTGTCCCCAGTGGTCAGTGCCACCCTAGGGCTCCATGTCCCCAGTGGTCAGTGCCACCACCTGTCCCCATCCCCAGTGGTCAGTGCCACCTGTCCCCATTCCCTGTGTCCCCAGTGGTCAGTGCCACCCCAGGGCTCTGTGTCCCCAGTGGTCAGTGCCACCCCTGTCCCCATCCCCAATGGTCAGTATCACCTCCTGTCCCCATCCCCAGTGGTCAGTGCCACCTCCTGTCCCATCTCCCAGTGGTCAGTGCCACTACCTGTCCCCATCCCCAGTGGTCAGTGCCACCTGTCCCTATTCCCTGTGTCCCCAGTGGTCAGTGCCACCTGTCCCTATTCCCTGTGTCCCCAGTGGTCAGTGCCACCTGTCCCTGTCCCTTGTGGTCAGCGCCACTCCAGGAGCTCTGTGTCCCCATCCCGGCTGTCCATGGGGTCACTCTATGTCCAGGGCTGTCCCCAGTGGTCAGTGCCACCCCAGGGCTCCATGTCCCCATCCCCAGTGGTCAGTGCCACCTCTGTCCCCATCCTCATTGGTCAGTGCCACCACCTGTCCCCATTCCCTGTGTCCCCAGTGGTCAGTGCCACCCCAGGGCTCTGTGTCCCCAGTGGTCAGTGCCACCCCTGTCCCCATCCCCAGTGGTCAGTGCCACCCCTGTCCCCATCCCCTGTGTCCCCAGTGTCACCTGTCCCCATCCCCTGTGTCCCCAGTGGTCAGCGCCACCCCAGGGCTCTGTGTCCCCCATCCTGGCTGTCCATGGGGTCATTCTATGTCCAGGGCTGTCCCCAGTGGTCAGTGCCACCTCCTGTCCCTGTCCCCTGTGGTCAGTGCCACCCCAGGGCTCTGTGTCCCCAGTGGTCAGTGCCACCCCCTGTCCCCATCCCCAGTGCCCCCAGTGGTCAGTGCCACCACCTGTCCTCATCCTCAGTGGTCAGTGCCACCCCAGGGCTCTGTGTCCCCAGGGGTCAGTGCCACCCCTGTCCCCATCCCCAGGGGTCAGTGCCACCCTAGGAGCTCCATGTCCCCATCCCTGCTGTCCAGGGGGTCACTCCATGTCCAGGGCTGTTCCCACTGGTCAGTGCCACCCCAGGGCTCCATGTCCCCATCCCCAGTGGTCAGTGCCACCTGTCCTCATCCCCTGTGTCCCCAGTGGTCAGTGCCACCTCCTGTCCCCATCCCCTGTGTCCCCAGTGGTCAGTGCCATCCCAGGGCTCTGTGTCCCCAGTGGTCAGTGCCATCTATCCCCATGCCCAGTGGTCAGTGCCACCCCAGGGCTCTGTGTCCCCAGTGGTCAGTGCCACCATGGGGGCTCCGTGTCCTCATCCCCAGTGGTCAGTGCCACCTCCTGTCCCCATCCCCAGTGGTCAGTGCCACCTGTCCCCATCCCCAGGGGTCAGTGCCACCTGTCCCCATCCCCAGGGGTCAGTGCCACCCCTGTCCCCATCCCCAGTGGTCAGTGCCACCCCTGGGCTCTGTGTCCCCAGTGGTCAGTGCCACCATGGGGGCTCCATGTTCCCATCCTGGCTGTCCACGGGGTCACTCCATGTCCAGGGGGGTTGTGGTCAGCCCTGGCCCAGGAGCTGTCCCTGCAGTGTCCCCTCCCTGTCCTGTTGGTCACTCTGTCCCCTCCGGCCGCAGCCGTGGTCGCCTCCCGCCTGGGCCAGGCCCTGCAGGGCCGGAACGTTCCGGAAGCGGCCGGAGCCGTGTGCCAGCCCCTGTGCCGGGCAGTGCTGGACGGGCACGGCTACGGCTGGGCTGGAGTCACCCCCGAGAGGGTATGGGGGCACTGGGAGCACTGGGAATACTGGGATGGGCACTGGGGGCACTGGGAATACTGGGATGGGCACTGGGAGCACTGGGAATACTGGGATGGGCACTGGGAGCACTGGGAATACTGGGATGGGCACTGGGAGCACTGGGGGTACTGGGATGGGCACTGGGAGCACTGGGGGCATTGGGAATACTGGGATGGGTACTGGGGGCACTGGGAACACTGGGATTGGGGCACTGGGAGCACTGGGAATACTGGGACTGGGACACTGGAGGCACTGGGAATACTGGGATTGGGGCACTGGGAGCAGTGGGAATACTGGGAATACTGGGATTGGGGTACTGGGAATACTGGGATTGGGGCACTGGGGGCACTGGGATGGGTACTGGGGTGGGTACTGGGGGCACTGGGATTGGGGCACTGGGATGGGTACTGGGAGCACTGGGAGCACTGGGGTGGACACTGGGGGCACTGGGATGGGGAATGGGGTCACTGGGGGTGCCGGGATCACTGGGGATACTGGGAAGACTGGGATCCCTGGCACAGTGGGATCACTGAGGATACTGGGAGGGCTGGGATCCCTGGCATACTGGGATCACTGGGCATACTGGGAAGACTGGGATCACTGGCATACTGGGATCACTGAGGATACTGGGAGGGCTGGGATCTGTGGGCATGCTGGGATCACTGGGGATACTGGGAAGGCTGGGATCCCTGGCATGTTGGGATCACTGGGGATACTGGGAAGGCTGGGATCCCTGGCATGCTGGGATCCCTGAGCGTGCCAGGATCTCTGGGCACAAGGGGATCCCTGGCACAGTGGGATCACTGGGGATACTGGGATCACTGGGGATACTGGGAAGACTGGGATCCCTGGCACAGTGGGATCACTGGGGATACTGGGAGGGCTGGGATCCCTGAGCATGCCAGGATCCCTGGCATACTGGGATCACTGGAGATACTGGGAGGGCTGGGGATACGGGGCATGCTGGGATCGCTGGGATCACTGGGGATACTGGGATCCCTGGCACACTGGGATCACTGGGCATACTGGGCACACTGGGATCCCTGGCACACTGGGATCACTGGCACACTGGGATCCCTGGGCATACTGGGCACACTGGGATCCCTGGCACACTGGGATCCCTGGGGATCCTGGGCACCCCTGAGCATTCTCAGCTCCCCCTCTCTGCAGCTCCACAGGTGTTTCCGGCTGCAGGTGCAGAGCTGGCGCTGCCAGGGGCACCCGGAGCGGGCCCTGGACGCGCTGGCACAGTGGCTGCTGGCACTGGGGGCACAGCCCCAGGGCTTGGGGACACCTCCCCAGGGCTTGGGGACACACTCAGAGGGGCTGGGGACACCTGGCCAGCCCAGCTCCCTGGTGGCCGAGCTGGTGGCGCTCTGGGCCAGGATCAAGACGGAGGCGGCCAAACAGGGAGCGGAGGAGCTGAGGCTGAGGTGAGGGGATTTGGGATTGGGGGATCCAGGATTTGGGATTGGGGTTTGGGGGTTTGGGATTGGGGGTTTGGGGTTTGGGGAAATGAGGGTTTGGGATTGGGGTTTGGGGTTTGAGGAGATGGGGGTTTGGGATTGGGGGATTGGGATTGAGGAATGGGGTGGGGGATCAGGGAATGGGGATTTGGGATTGGGGGTTTGGGGAATTGGGGATTTGGGAATTGGGGATTTGGGATTGGGGGTTTGGGGAAATGGGGGTTTGGGATTGGGGAATTGGGGGTTTGGGGAAATGGGGGTTTGGGATTGGGGAATTGGGGTGTTGGGGAATGGGATTGGGGAGTTGGGGTTTTGGGGTCAGGGAATGGGGGTTTGGGATTGGGAAATAAGGATTTGGGATCAGGGAATGGGGATTTGGGATTGAGGTTTGGGGATTTGGGATCAGGGAGTGGGATGGGAGGATTGGGATGGAGGGTTTGGAGGAGAGGATTGGGATGGGGAGAATGGAGTGGGCAGATTGGGGTTGGAATGGGGTGGGACAATGGAGTAGAAGGGATGGGATGGGGTGGAAGGGATGAGATGGGATTGGGATTGGGATGGGATGGAGGGGATGGGATGGGATTGGGATTGGGATGGGATGGAGGGGATGGGATGGGATTGGGATTGGGATGGGATGGAGGGATGAGATGGGGGATTGGGATGGGATGGGGTCGGAGGGATGAGATGGGGGATTGGGATTGGAATGGGATGGAGAGGATGGAATGGGGGATTGGGATTGGAATGGGATGGAGGGGATGGGATGGGATTGGGATTGGAATGGGATGGAGGGGATGGGATGGGGGATTGGGATTGGAATGGGATGGAGGGGATGGGATGGGATTGGGATTGGAATGGGATGGAGGGGATGGGATGGGGGATTGGGATTGGAATGGGATGGAGGGATGAGATGGGGGATTGGGATGGGATGGGGGATTGGGATTGGGATGGGATGGAAGGGATTGGGATGGGGGATTGGGGTGGGAGGGATTGGGATGGGTGAGGATGGGGGATTGGGATTGGAATGGGATGGGGGATTGGGGTTGGGATGGGGTGGGAGGGATGGGATGGGACTGGGAGGGGGGAATCAGGAACCTCCTGAGACGGGAGAAGGTGGAATGGGGTCGGAGCTCCCTCCTGTCCCATGTCCCCATCCCAACCCCTCTGTTTGTTCCTGTGTGACCCCCGTGGCACTGCCAGGACCCTGCGGGACGCCCTGGAGCGCCAGTCCCGCGGGCACTGCCCGCCCCTGGGCGGGGACGCGCTGCTGCTGCTGCTGCTGGCCGAGCTCCAGGCCTACAAATCCCTGCGGGGCCCCACGGGGCCGGAGCGCTACAACGTCCTGTGCGACCTGCTGGGGCTCTGGGACCCCGAGGGGAACTGGGACCCCCCCGGAATTCGGGGTCCAGGGGGCAGCCGGGACCCCCCGGGAACGCCCGACCCCAACCGGAGCCTGCCCAGGGCGGTGGCGCTGCTGGAACTGGGGCAGCTCCTGTGCAGCCACAGCTTCAGCGCCCACACGGAGTGGTGGGTGCTCAATGCTCCATCCTAACCTGAGCCCAGTCCTGGTTCTGATCCTGAGCCCAATCCTCCATCCTAACCCTGATCCCAATCCTGGTTCTGATCCTGAACCCAATCCTCCATCCTAACCCTGATCCCAATCCTGGTTCTGATCCCGATCCTTCATCCTAACCCTGATCCCAGTCCTGGTTCTGATCCCAGTCCTGGTTCTGATCCCAATCCTCCATCCCTGATCCCAGTCCTGGTTCTGATCCCAATCCTGGTTCTGATCCCAATCCTTCATCCTAACCCTGAGCCCAGTCCTGGTTCTGGTCCTGAGCCCAATCCTCCATCCTAACCCTGATCCCAGTCCTGGTTCTGATCCCAACCCTTCATCCTAACCCTGATCCCAGTCCTGGTTCTGATCCCAATCCTCCATCCTAACCCTGATCCCAGTCCTGGTCCTGATCCTGAGCCCAATCCTCCATCCCAGTCCTGATCCCAATCCTGGTTCTGATCCCAATCCTTCATCCTAACCCTGATCCTGATCCCAATCCTGATCCCAATTCTCCATCCCAGTCCTGGTTCTGGTCCTGATCCTTCATCCCAGTCCTGATCCCAATCCTGATCCTGATACCAATCCTGGTCCTGATCCTAGTCCTTCTTCCCAGTCCTGATCCCAGTCCTGATCCTGATCCCAATCCTCCATCCTAACCCTGATCCTGATCCCAATCCTGATCCTGATCCTCCATCCCAGTCCTGATCCCAATCCTGATCCCATTCTTCCTTCCCAATCTCTCATCCTAATCCCTTTATCTCAAATTCCCAATCCCATTCCCCCATCCCAATCCCCCTATCCCATTCCTGGGATTTTGGGAGCTGTTCCTATGATTTTGGGGTCGATTCCTGGAATTTTTTGAGGTCAATTCTTGGGATTTTGGGGTCGATTCCCGGGATTTTGGGGTCGATTCCTGGAATTTTTTGGGGTCAATTCCTGGAATTTTTTGGGGTCAATTCCTGGAATTTTGGGGTCGAATCCTGGGATTTTGGGGTTGATTCCTGGAATTTTGGGGTCGATTCCTGGAATTTTTCGGGGTCAATTCCTAGAATTTTTTGGGGTCGATTCCTGGGATTTTGGGGTCGATTCTTGGGATTTTGGGGTCGATTCCCGGAATTTTTTGGGGTTGATTCCTGGAATTTTTTGGGGTCAATTCCTGGAATTTTTTGGGGTTGATTCCTGGAATTTTTTGGGGTCAATTCCTAGAATTTTTTGAGGTCAATTCTTGGGATTTTGGGGTCGATTCCCAGGATTTTTTGGGGTAAATTCCTGGGATTTTGGGATCGATTCTGGGATTTTGGGGTCGATTCCTGGGATTTTGGGGTCGATTCTGGGATTTTGGGACTCCCTGTTCCCACAGCTCCGCCCTGGACGCCATCCAGGAGTCCCTGAGGCTGCTGGAGTCGCTGTCCCGGAATTCCCAAATCTGCAATTCCCAAATTCGGGATCAGCTCCTGGATGAACACGCCCAGGCCCTGCTCTGGCTCCACATCTGCACCCTCGAGGCCCTCCTGGAAAAGGTGGGAGGGGGATTTTCCTGGGATTTGGGGGATTTTGGGAAAATCCTGGAATTCCCTGAGTGCCCCAAACCCTTCCCAAGGGTGATTTTCCCAGGATTTTTTGGGATTTTGGGACACCCAGATTTCCCAGGGTGATTTTCCCGGGATTTTGGGGAATTCTGGAGTTCCCTGGGTGTCCCAAACCCATCCCAGGGTTGATTTTCCTGGGATTTTGGGGATTTCTGGAGTTCCCTGGGTGCGATTTTCCCAGCATTTTTGGGGATTTTGGGGAATCTGGAGTTCCCAATCCCTTCCCAGGATTTTGGGGATTCCTGGACCTCCCTGGGTGCAGTTTCCCTGGAAGTTTTGGGATTTTGGGGAATCCTGGAGTTCCCTGGGTGCAATTTCCCAGGATTTTGGCTTCCTGGGGTTCCCTAGGTGCAATTTTCCTGTGATTTTTGGGGATTTTGGGGATTCCTGGAGCTCCCAATCTTCTCCCAGGATTTTTGGGATTCCTGGAGTTCCCTGGCTGCGATTTCCCCAGAATTTTTGGGGATTTTTGGGATTCCTGGAGTTCCCTGGCTGCTATTTTCCCGGGATTTTTGGGGATTTGGGGCATTCCTGGAGTTCCCTGGGTGTGATTTTCCTGGGATTTTGGGGAATCTGGAGTTCCCAAACCCTTCCTTGGGTGCGATTTCCCTGGGATTTTTGGGATTTTGGGGATTCCTGGAGTTCCCTGGGTGCGATTTTCTCGGGATTTTTGGGGATTTTGGGGATTCCTGGAGTTCCCAGGGTGCAATTTCCCCGGTATTTTGGAGATTCCTGGAGTTCCCTGGGTGCGATTTTCTCGGGATTTTTGGGGATTTTTGGGATCCCTGGGTGCGATTTCCCTGGGATTTTTGGGATCCCTGGAATTCCCTGGCTGCTATTTTCCCGGGATTTTTGGGATTTTGGTGAATCCTGGCATTCCCAGAGTGCAATTTCCCCGGGGATTTTTGGGGATTTTTGGGATCCCTGGGTGCAATTTTCTTGGGATTTTGGGGGATTTTTGGGATACCTGGGTGCAATTTTCTTGGGATTTTTGGGGATTTTTGGGGTTCCCTGGGTGCAATTTCCCTGGGATTTTGGGGATTCCTGGGGTTCCCAGGGTGTGATTTTCCCGGGATTTTTGGGATCCCTGGGTGCAATTTCCCTGGGATTTTGGGGATTCCTTGGGTTCCCAGGGTTTGATTTTCCCGGGATTTTTGGGATCCCTGGATGCGATTTTCTCGGGATTTTTGGGGATTTTTGGGATCCCTGGGTGCAATTTTCCCGGGATTTTTGGGATCCCTGGATGCGATTTTCTCGGGATTTTTGGGGATTTTTGGGATCCCTGGCTGCGATTTTCCCGGGATTTTTGGGATCCCAGGGTGCGATTTTCTTGGAATTTTTGGGATCCCAGGGTGCTATTTTCTCGGGATTTTTGGGGATTTTTGGGATCCCTGGCTGCGATTTTCTCGGGATTTTTGGGATCCCAGGGTGCTATATTCTCGGGATTTTTGGGGATTTTTGGGATCCCTGGGTGTGATTTTCCCGGGATTTTTGGGGATTTTTGGGATCCCTGTAATTCCCTCTCCTTTCCCAGAGCGTGGCCCGGCAGCGGCGCGGGCAGGGCCAGGGTCAGGAGGAGCCCGAGGGGGTCACCTGCAGCCTCAGCTCTGATGGAGGTGAGAGAGAGAGGGGGATTGGGGTCAATGATGAGGGTTTGTGGGGTGGGTGGGGGTCCTCGAGGGGTGGGAAGGGGGTTTTTGGGGTGAATGATGTGGTTTTGTGGGGTGGATGGGGGTCCTGGAGGGGTGGGAAGGGGATTTTCTGGGATGGATGAAGACCCTGGAAGGTTGGTAAGGGATTTTTTGGGGATCTTGGAAGATTAGGAAGGATTTTTTTGGGATGGATGAGGATCCTGGATGGGTGGGAAGAACTTTCATGGAATCCTGGAAGATTGGGAAAGGATTTTTTGGAACCCTGGTGGATTGGGAAGGGATTTTTTGGAACCCTGGTGGATTGAGAAGGGATTTTTTGGGATCCTGGTGGTTTGGGAAGGGATTTTTTGAAACCCTGATGGATTGGGTAGGGATTTTTTGGGATCCTGATGGATTGAGAATGGATCCTGATGGATTAGGAAGGGATTTTCTGGGATCCTGGTGGATTGAGAAGGGATTTTCTGGGATCCTGGTGGTTTGGGAAGGGGTTTTTTGGGATCCTGGTGGTTTGGGAAGGGATTTTTTGGGATCCTGGTGGATTGAGAAGGGATCCTGATGGATTAGGAAGGGATTTTTTGGAACCCTGATGGTTTGGGAAGGGATTTTTTGGGATCCTGGTGGTTTGGGAAGTGTTTTTTTGGGATCCTGGTGGGTTGTGAAGAGCCCTTCCATCACCACTGGTGAGGTTTTTTGGGGAGCACAAGGCCCCGGCAGGGTGGGAATGCCTCCCATGGGATTATCCCACTTTGGGATAATGAAACTTCTTTTTGGGGGGATCCCCCCTATCCCTGTGTGCCCCCAGCTCTGTCCAAACCCTTGGACGAAGCCTTTTCCCTGTGGAAGAAGCTTCTGGAACACCCTGGGGTTCCCTGCGTGCGCAGCCCCGAGCAGAGCCTGAGCTCCCTGCAGCTCCTGGCTGCTCTCTACAGGCTCCAGGACAGGGTGAGCCCCAAACCCAGGGCATCAGGGCTGGGAGGAGGAGGAGGAGGAGGAGGAAGGACAGGGTTTGGGGTGAGGAGGAGGAAGGCAGGAAGAGTTTGGGGTGAAAAGGGAGGGAATTGGGGCAAAGAGGAGGGAGAGAGTTTGGGGTGAGGAAGAGGAGAGAGTTTGGGATGAGGAGGAAGAGGGAATTTGGGATGAAGAGGAAGAAAGGAAGAGTTTTGGGATGGGGAGGAAGAAGGGAAAAGTTTGGGATGATGAAGAGGAGGATGGGAAAGAGTTTGGGATGAAGAGGGAGGGAATTGGGGCAAAGAGGAGGGAGGGAGTTTGGGATGAGGAAGAGGAGAGAGTTTGGGATGAGGAAGAGGAGGAAGGAGAGAGTTTAGGATGAGGAAGAGAAGAGAGTTTGGGATGAGGAAGAGGGAGGGAATTTGGGATGAAGACGGAGGAAATTGGGGCAAAGAGGAGGGAGGGAGTTTGGGGTGAGGAGGAAGAGGGAATTTGGGATGAAGAGGAAGAAGGAGAGAGTTTGGGATGAGGAGGAAGAGGGAAGGAGTTTGGGATGAAGAGGAAGAGGGGAGGAGTTTGGGGTGAAGAGGAAGAAGGGAAAAGTTTGGGATGATGAAGAGGAGGATGGGAAAGTTTGGGATGAAGAGGGAGGGAATTGGGGCAAAGAGGAGGGAGGGAGTTTGGGATGAGGAAGAGCAGGGAGAGAGTTTGGGATGAGGAGGAAGAGGGGAAAAAGTTTGGGATGAAGAGCAAGGAGAGAGTTTGGGATGAAGAGGAAGAGTTGGGAAGGATGAAGAGGAAGAGGGAAAGAATTTGGGATGAAGAGGAGAAGAAGGAATGAGGGATTTTGGGGACGAGCAGGAGAAAGGGGGAGAGAATTTGGGATGAGGAAGAACAGGGAGAGAGTTTGAGATGAAGAGCAGGGAGAGAGTTTGGGATGAAGAGCAGGGAGAGAGTTTGGGATGAAGAGGAGAAGAAGGAATGGGGGATTTTGGGGATGAGGAGGAGAAAGGGGGAGAGAATTTGGGATGAGGAGGAGGAGGAAGGGGGAGAGAATTTGGGATGGAGAGCAGGGAGAGAGTTTGGGATGAAGAGGAAGAGAGGAAGAGTTGGGAAGGATGAAGAGGGAAAGAATTTGGGATGAAGAGGAGAAGAAGGAACGAGGGATTTTGGGGATGAGGAGGAGGAGAAAGGGGGGATTTGGGCTGAAGGGGAGGAAGAGCAGGGATAGAATTTGGGATGAGGAAGAGCAGGGAGAGAGTTTGGGATGAGGAAGAGGGGAAAAAGTTTGGGATGAAGAGCAGGGAGAGAGTTTGGGATGAAGAGGAAGAGTTGGGAAGGATGAAGAGGAAGAGGGAAAGAATTTGGGATGAAGAGGAGAAGAAGGAACGAGGGATTTTGGGGATGATGAGGAGGAAGGGATGATATGGGATGAAGAGGAGGAGGAAGGGGGAGAGAATTTGGGATGGGGAAGAGCAGGGAGAGAGTTTGGGATGAGGAAGAGGAAAAAAGGAGGAAGAGGGAAAAAAGTTTGGGATGAAGAGCAAGGAGAGAGTTTTGGGATGAAGAGGAGAAGAAGGAACGAGGGATTTTGGGGATGATGAGGAGGAGAAAGGGGCGATTTGGGCTGAGGAGGAGGAAGAGCAGGGATAGAATTTGGGGTGAGGAAGAGCAGGGGGAGGTTGCTGTGGGGTCCCTGGGGTGTTTTTGGGGCTCACCCATGTGTTTTTGGGGTTTTCCCCTCCCAGCCCCTGCAGGCCCTGCAGAGCTCGCTGCTGCTGCTCGCGCTGCGCCGCCACCTCGGGGACGCTCTGGGGAAAAGGGAGGGAATTTGGGATGAGGAGGAGCAGGGATAGAATTTGGGGTGAGGAAGAGCAGGGAGGGGTTGCTGTGGGGTCCCTGGGGTGTTTTTGGGGCTCACCCAGGGGTTTTTCCCCCTCCCAGCCCCTGCAGGCCCTGCAGAGCTCGCTGCTGCTGCTCGCGCTGCGCCGCCGCCTCGGGGACGCTCTGGGGAAAAGGGAGGGAATTTGGGATGAGGAGGAGCAGGGGGAGGTTGCTGTGGGGTCCCTGGGGTGTTTTTGGGGCTCACCCATGTGTTTTTGGGGTTTCCCCCTCCCAGCCCCTGCAGGCCCTGCAGAGCTCGCTGCTGCTGCTGGCGCTGCGCCGCCGCCTCGGGGACGCTCTGGGGGCGGCCGAGGCCCTGAGCCAGCTCAGCCACGGCCTGATGGAGCTGGGCAGCCCTGCCCAGGCTCAGGTACGGCTGGGATTCCTGGGAATGGCCTGGGAAAATCCAGAAAAATCTGGGAATGTCCTGGGAAATCCTGGGAAATCTTGGGAAATCCAAGGAAATCCAGGGAATGTCCTGGGGAGCCCTGCCCAGGCACAGGTACGGCTGGGAATCCTGGGAATGGCCTGGGAAATCCAGGGAATGTCCTGGGAAATCCTGGGAATGTCCTGGGAAATCCTGGGACAATCCTGGGAATGTCCTGGGAATGTCCTTCCCAAATCCTGGGAAATCTGGGAGTGTCCTGGGAATGGCCTGGGAATGGCCTGGGAAATCTGGGAATGTCCTGGGACAATCCTGGGCAGCCCTGCCCAGGCACAGGTACGGCTGGAAATGTCCTGGGAAATCCTGGGAATGTCCTGAGAAATCTGGGAATGTCCTGGGAATGGCCTGAGAAATCTGGGAATGTCCTGGGAAATCTGGGAATGTCCTGGGAAAATCCAGAAAAATCCAGGGGAGTCCTGGGAATGGCCTGGGAATGTCCTGGAAATGTCCTGGGAAATCCAGGGAATGTCCTGGGAAATTCCTGGGGAACCCTGCCCAGGCTCAGGTACGGCTGGAATTCCTGGGAAATCCTGGGAATGTCCTGGGAAATCCAGGGAATGTCCTGGGAATGTCCTGGGAAATCTGGGAATGTCCTGGGAAATCCTGGGAATGGCCTGGGAATGTCCTGGGAAATCCTGGGAATGTCCTGGGAATGTCCTGTGAAATCCTGGAGAGGCCTGCCCAGCCTCAGGTATGGCTGGGAATGTCCTGGGAATGTCCTGGGAAATCCAGGGAATGTCCTGGGAATGGCCTGGGAAATCCTGGGAATGTCCTGGGAAGTCCTGGGACAATCCTGGGGAGCCCTGCCCAGGCTCAGGTACGGCTGGGAAAGCTGGGAATGTCCTGGGAAATCCTGGGAATGTCCTGGGAAATCCTGGGACAATCCTGGGAATGTCCTGGGAAATCCTGGGACAATCCTGGGAATGTCCTGGGAATGTCCTTCCCAAATCCTGGGAAATCTGGGAGTGTCCTGGGAATGTCCTAGGAATGGCCTGGGAAATCTGGGAATGTCCTGGGACAATCCTGGGCAGCCCTGCCCAGGCACAGGTACGGCTGGAAATGTCCTGGGAAATCCTGGGAATGTCCTGGGAATGGCCTGGGAATGTCCAGGGAAATCCAGGGAATGTCCTTCCCAAATCCTGGAAAAGCTGGGAATGTCCTGGGAAATCCTGGGGAAGTCCTGGGAATGTCCTGGGAAATCCTGGGAATGTCCTGGGAATGTCCTGTGAAATCCTGGAGAGGCCTGCCCAGCCTCAGGTATGGCTGGGAATGTCCTGGGAATGTCCTGGGAATGTGCCGGGAATGTCCCAGGAATGTCCTGGGAAATCCTGGGAAATCCTGGGAATGTCCCGGGAAATCCTGGGAAATCCAGGGAATGTCCTGGGACAATCCTGGGACAATCCTGGGGAGCCCTGCCCAGGCTCAGGTACGGCTGGGAATCCTGGGAATGTCCTGGGAATGATCTGGGACAATCCTGGGAATGTCCTGGGAAATCTGGGAATGTCCTGGGAAATCCTGGGACAATCCTGGGAATGTCCTGGGAAAATCCAGGGAATGTCCTGGGAATGTCCTGGGAAATCCTGGGAAAATCCAGGGAGATCCTGGGACAATCCTGGGAATGTCCTGGGAAAATCCAGGGAATGTCCTGGGAATGTCCTGGGAAATCCTGGGAAAATCCAGGGAGATCCTGGGAAATCCAGGAATGTCCTTCCCAAATCCTGGGAAATTGGAATGTCCTGGGAAAATCGTGGGAAATCCTGGGAAAATTGTGGGAAATCCTGGGAAAATTGTGGGAAATCCCGGGAAAATCCCCCCTCAGGATGTGGTTTGGGGTTGCTGGTGCTGATCCAGGCGTGGCATTCCCAGGTTTTCCTGGAGGAGCTGGAATTGTTCCTGGGGCAGGACGAGGGCGCCGAGGATTCCCGGCGGCTGCTGCGCCACTCGCGGCTCCTGCTGCGCAGCCAGCTCTGCTGCCTCCAGAAAAAGGCAAAAAATGGGGATTTCCCTCAAAAAAATTGGGAATTGTGGGCTGGGGGATTTGGGGCAAGGGGAGTGGGATGGGATAAAAGGGCTGGGATTGGGATGGGATCACCCGCTGTGATCCCAACTCCAATTTTCCCCATTTTTTCCCCAATTTTTCCCCATTTTTCCCCCCCTTTTTTCCCCTTTTTTCCACCCTTTTTTCCCATTTTACCCCTTTTTTTTCTCCTCTTTTCCCCCATTTTTCCCTATTTTTTCCCCCATTTTTCCCCATTTTTCCCCCTTTTCTCCCCCTTTCTCCCCCTTTTTTCCCCCATTTTTTCCCCATTTCCCCCCCTTTCCCCCATCTTTTCCCTCTTTTTTCCCCCCATTTTTCTCTCCATTTTTTCCCCCATTTTTCCCATTTTTCCCCCATTTCTCCAGGTCAATCAGGCCATGACCTCCTGCTAGAAGGGGACTGGGATGGAATTGGGATGGAATAAAAGGACTGGGATGAGTGGGATCAGGATGGGATCACCCTGCATGATCCGAAATCCCATTTTTCCCATTTTTTCCCATTTTTTCCCTATTTTTCCCCCATTTTTCCAGGCAGATCAGGGCCATAACCCTGCTGCTGGAAGGGGACTGGGAAGGAATTGGGACAGAATAAGAGGACTGGGATGGGTGGGATTGCAATGGGATCACCCCCATGATCCCAAATCCCGTTTTTTTCCCATTTTTCCCATTTTCCCCCGTTTTTCCAGGTGGATCAGGGCGTGGCCCTGCTGCTGGAAGGGGATTGGGATGGGATAAAAGGTCTGGGGTGGGTTGAATTGGAATGGAATTAAGAGGACTGGGATGGGTGGGATTGCAATGGGATCACCCCCATGATCCCAAATCCCATTTTTTTCCCGTTTTTTTCCCATTTTTTCCCATTTTTTCCCCATTTCTCCAGGCGGATCAGGGCGTGGCCCTGCTGCTGCAGGCCCTGAGGGAGCCCCATGGGCAGAGATGCACCCGGGGCTGGTACCTGGCCCAGGCCCAGGGGCTGCAGGTGCTGGCCTCGTTCCTGGAGCTGCCCCCGGCGCACCTGGAGGCGCCGCTGCGGGAGCGGATCCGGAGCCAGGGTGGGGAAATGTGGGATGGGGACACGGGGAGGGAGGGTTTGGGATGAAGAGGAAGAGGATGGAGGGGTTTGGGGTGAGGAGGAAGAGGGAGGGAGTGCAGGGATGAGGAGAGGAGAGGATGGAGGGGTTTGGGATGAGGAGGAAGAGGATGGAGGGGTTTGGGGTGAGGAGGAAGAGGGAGGGAGTGCAGGGATGAGGAGGGGAGAGGATGGAGGGGTTTGGGGTGAGGAGGGAGAGTTTGGGATGAGGAGGAAGAGGGAGGGAGTGCAGGGATGAGGAGGAAGAGGATGGAGAGGTTTTGGGATGAAGAGAGAGAGTTTGGGATGAGGAGGAAGAGGATGGAGGGGTTTGGGATGGGCAGGGAGAGGGAGGGAGTGCAGGGATGAGGAGAGTTTGGGATGAGGATTAGAAAAAGGAGTGAGGGGTTTTGGGTTGGGGAGGAAGAGGATGGAGAGGTTTGGGATGAGGAGAGAGAGTTTGGGATGAGGAGGAAGAGGATGGAGGGGTTTGGGGTGGGGAGAGAGAGGGAGGGAGTGCAGGGATGAGGAGGAAGAGGATGGAGAGGTTTTGGGATGAAGAGAGAGAGTTTGGGATGAGGAGGAAGAGGATGGAGCGGTTTGGGGTGAGGAGGAAGAGGATGGAGAGGTTTTGGGATGAAGAGAGAGAGTTTGGGATGAGGAGGAAGAGGATGGAGGGGTTTGGGGTGAGGAGGAAGAGTTTGGGATAAAGAGGAAGAGGATGGAGAGGTTTGGGGTGACACCTGGAGGCGCCGCTGCGGGAGCTGATCCGGAGCCAGGGTGGGGAAAAGAAGGGGAAATGTGGGATGGGGACACGGGGAGGGAGGGTTTGGGATGAAGAGGAAGAGGATGGAGGGGTTTGGGATGGGCAGGGAGAGGATGGAGAGGTTTGGGGTGAGGAGGAAGAGGATGGAGGGGTTTAGGGTGAGGAGGAAGAGGATGGAGAGGTTTGGGGTGAGGAGAGAGAGGGAGGGAGTGCAGGGATGAGGAGGAAGAGGATGGAGAGGTTTGGGATGAGGAGGAAGAGGATGGAGAGGTTTTGGGATGAAGAGAGAGAGTTTGGGATGAGGAGGAATAAAGGAGTGAGGGGTTTGGGGTGAGGAGGAAGAGGATGGAGAGGTTTGGGATGAGGAGGAAGAGGATGGAGAGGTTTTGGGATGAAGAGAGAGAGTTTGGGATGAGGAGGAAGAGGATGGAGAGGTTTGGGATGAAGAGAGAGAGTTTGGGATGAGGAGGAAGAGGATGCAGAGGTTTGGGGTGAAGAGAGAGAGTTTGGGATGAGGAGGAAGAGGATGGAGAGGTTTGGGATGAAGAGAGAGTTTAGGATGAGGAGGAAGAGGATGGAGAGGTTTTGGGATGAAGAGAGAGAGTTTGGGATGAGGAGGAAGAGGATGCAGAGGTTTGGGGTGAAGAGAGAGAGTTTGGGATGAGGAGGAAGAGGATGGAGAGGTTTGGGATGAAGAGAGAGAGTTTGGGATGAGGAGGAAGAGGATGGAGAGGTTTTGGGATGAAGAGAGAGAGTTTGGGATGAGGAGGAAGAGGATGGAGAGGTTTGGGATGAAGAGAGAGTTTAGGATGAGGAGGAAGAGGATGGAGAGGTTTGGGGGTGACACCTGGAGGCGCCGCTGCGGGAGCTGATCCGGAGCCAGGGTGGGGAAAAGAAGGGGAAATGTGGGATGGGGACACGGGGAGGGAGGGGTGGGGTGGGCAGGGAGAGGATGGAGAGGTTTGGTGTGAGGAGGAAGAGGGAGAGAATTTGGGCTGAGGAAGAGCAGGGATTTCAGGGCTGGGATGGGAGTTTGGGAGGTGCTGATCCCATGGGATTCCAGGCTGGAGCAGCCCCCAGGTGGCCCTGCTGGAGGAGGATGAAGAGGGAGAGAATTTGGGATCAGGGATTTCAGGGCTGAGGAAGAGCAGGGAGTTGAGGGCTGAGGAAGGAGTTTGGGAGGTGCTGATCCCATGGGATTCCAGGCTGGAGCAGCCCCAAGGTGGCCCTGCTGGAGGAGGAGGAGGGAGAGAATTTGGGATGAGGAAGAGCAGGGAGTTGAGGGCTGGGGAGGGTCATTGGGAATGGGATTGGGGTCATTGGGGTCACTGGGAGTTTGGGATGTGCTGATCCCATGGAATTCCAGGCTGGAGCAGCCCCCAGGTGGCCCTGCTGGAGGAGGAGGAGGGAGAGAATTTGGGATCAGGGATTTCAGGGCTGGGATGGGACTTTGGGATGTGCTGATCCCGTGGATTCCAGGCTGGAGCAGCCCCCAGGTGGCCCTGCTGGAGGATGAAGAGGGAGAGAATTTGGGATCAGGGATTTCAGGGCTGAGGAAGAGCAGGGAGTTTAGGGCTGGGATGGGACTTTGGGGTGTGCTGATCCCATGGAATTCCAGGCTGGAGCAGCCCCCAGGTGGCCCTGCTGGAGGAGGAGGAGGGAGAGAATTTGGGATGAGGAAGAGCAGGGAGTTGAGGGCTGGGGAGGGTCATTGGGAATGGGATTGGGGTCATTGGGGTCACTGGGACTTTGGGGTGTGCTGATCCCATGGAATTCCAGGCTGGAGCAGCCCCCAGGTGGCCCTGCTGGAGGCTCAGAAGCTGCTCAGGAGTGTCCTGGTGTCCCTGATGGGCAGCGAGGTCCTGGGCAGCGCCCGCGGCCGCGCCCACGAGGAGCCCGGCCCCGACTGCGGTCAGTGAGCAACGGGGTGGGAATGGGGGGATTGGGGTCACTGGGGTGGGATTGGGGTCACTGGGACGGGATTGGGGTGATTGGGGTCTTTGGGGTGGGATTGGGGTCACTGGGATGGGATTGGGGTCACTGGGGTGGGATTGGGGTCACTGGGGTGGGATTGGGGTGATTGGGGTGGGACTGGGGGGGCCTGGGTGGGATTGGGGTCACTGGGGTGGGATTGGGGTCCCTGGGATGGGATTGGATGGGATTGGGGTCTCTGGGGTGGGACTGGGGTCCCTGGGATGGAGTGGGATTGGGGTCCCTGGGGTGGGACTGGGGGTCGCTAGGGTGGGACTGGATGGGATTGGGGTCCCTGGGGTGGGATTGGGGTCTCTGGGGTGGGACTGGGGTCACTGGGGCGGGATTGGGGTCCTTGGGGTGGGACTGGGGTCACTGGGGCGGGATTGGGGTCCTTGGGGCGGGATTGGGGTCCTTGGGGTGGGATTGGGGTCACTGGGGTGGAATTGGGGGTCCCTGGGATGGGATTGGGGTCCTTGGGGTGGGATTGGGGTCACTGGGGTGGGACTGGATGGGATTGGGGTCCCTGTGATGGGATTGGGGTCATTGGGATGGGATTGGATGGGATCAGGGGTATTGGGGTCCCTGGGATGGGATTGGATGGGATTGGGGTCACTGGGGTGGGATTGGGGTCACTGGGATGGGATTGGGGTCCCTGGAGTGGGGTGGGATTGGACGGGATTGGAGTCACTGGGGTGGGATTGGATGGGATTGGGGTCCCTGGTACAGGATTGGGATCACTGGGACGGGATTGGGGTCACTGGGGTGGAATTGGGGTCACTGGGATGGGATTGGATGGGACTGGGGTCTCTGGGGTGGGACTGGGGTCCCTGGGGTGGGATTGGGGTCCCTGGGGTGGGATTGGGGTCCTTGAGAATGGGATTGGATGGGATTGGGGAGATTGGGGTGAGACTGGGGACCCTGGAATGGCTCCATCTCCCTGGGACCCCTCCCCATTCCCCATCCCCATCCCATCTCCTGGGACCCCTCCCCATTCCCATCCCATCTCCTGGGACCCCTCCCCATTCCCCATCCCATCTCCCTGGGACCCCTCCCCATTCCCCATTCCCCATTCCCCATTCCCATCCCATCTCCTGGACCCCTCCCGTCCCCGTGTGTCCCCGGTGTCCCCAGTGCCACCCCGCTGTCCCCAGGCCCGGCGCTGGTGCACAAGTGGGAGGTGCTGGGGGCCGCCCTGGGCTGCTGCCAGCGCCTGGTGACGCTGCTGGGCCGCTGTGAGGAGCTGTGCAGGGCCAGGGCCTTCTGCAGCGAGGGGCTGAGCCTGGCCGGACACCTGCAGGCCACCCGCCGGTCAGTGATGGGCTGGGAGTGGGGCTGGGGTCATTGGGAATGGGATTGGGGTCATTGGGAATGGGATTGGGGTCGTTGGTGACCATCATTGAGGGGCTGAGCCTGGCCGGACACCTGCAGGCCACCCGCCGGTCAGTGATGGGCTGGGAGTGGGGTTGGGGTCACTGGGAATGGGATTGGGGTCATTGGGTCAATGGGAATGGGATTGGGGTCACTGGGGTCATTGGGAATGGGATTGGGGTCATTGGTGACCATCACTGAGGGGCTGAGCCTGGCCGGACACCTGCAGGCCACCCGCCGGTCAGTGATGGGCTGGGAATGGGGTTGGGGTCATTGGGAATGGGAACGAGGTCATTGGGAATGGGATTGGGGTCATTGGGGTCATTGGGATTGGGAACGAGGTCATTGGGGTCATTGGAAATGGGAATGGGGTCATTTGGAATGGGATTGAGGTCATTGGAATGGGATTGGGGTCATTGGGAATGGGATTGGGGCCCCTGGGATTGGGATTGAGATCATTGGGGTCACTGGAAATGGGATTGGGGTCATTTGGGTCATTGGGAATGGGATTGGGATTGAGCTGCTGTGCAAGGTGGGAGACTGACCATGGCCGGACACCTGCAGGCACCCACTGGTCAGTGCTGGGATTGGGATTGGGAATGGGGTCATTGGGATTGGGAATGGCATCACTGAGGTGATTGGGATCACTGGGAATGGTAATGGGGTCATTGGGATTGGGAATGGCATCACTGAGGTGATTGGGATCATTGGGATTGGGAACGGGGTCATTGGGATTGGGAATGGCATCACTGGGGTGATTGGGATCACTGGGAATGGTAATGGGGTCATTGGGATTGGGAATGGGGTCATTGGGATTGGGAATGGCATCACTGGGGTGATTGGGATCATTGGGATTGGGAATGGGGTCATTGGGATTGGGAATGGCATCACTGGGGTCATTGGGATCATTGGGAATGGTAATGGGGTCATTGGGATTGGGAATGACATCATTGGGGTCATTGGGATCAGGATCCTTTAGGAAAGGCAGGGCAGGAGCTCATTCCCACCTCCAGCTCCAGTGGGCTCTGAGGGGTCTTTTTTCCCATTTTTCCCCCCATTTTTTCCCATTTTCCCCCATTTTTTCCCATTTCCCCCCCCATTTTTTCCCATTTTTTCCCATTTTTTCCCTTTTTTTTCCCATTTTTTCCCATTTTTCCCATTTTTTCCCTGTTTTCCCCCAGGTGTGCATGGTTCCTGGTGCTGCAGTCCCAGCTGGAGCTGCAGCAGGGGGAGCTGGAGCTGAGCCAGTCCCACCTCCAGCACGCCCAGTTCCTGCTCCAGCCACAGACTGGTGAGCACTGGGATGGGGGAATCCCATCTGGGAATGGGGAAATCCCATCTGGGAATGGGGAAATCCCAGTCTGGGAATGGGGGAAATCCCAGTCTGGGAATGGGAGAAATCCCAGTCTGGGAATGGGAGAAATCCCAGTTTGGCAATGGGGGAAATCCCAGTTTGGGAATGGGGGAAATCCCAGTTTGGGAATGGGGGAAATCCCAGTTTGGGAATGGGGAAATCCCAGTCTGGGAATGGGGGAAATCCCAGTTTGGAAATGGGGAAATCCCAGATTGGGAATGGGGGAATCCCAGTCTGGGAATGGGGGAAATCCCAGTCTGGGAATGGGGGAAATCCCAGTTTGGGAATGGGGAAAATCCCAGTCTGGGAATGGGGGAAATCCCAGTTTGGAAATGGGGAAATCCCAGATTGGGAATGGGGGAAATCCCAGTTTGGGAATGGGGGAAATCCCAGTCTGGGAATGGGGGAAATCCCAGTTTGGGAATGGGGGAAATCCCAGTTTGGGAATGGGGAAATCCCAGTTTGGGAATGGGGAAATCCCAGTCTGGGAATGGGAGAAATCCCAGTTTGGGAATGGGGAAATCCCAGTTTGGGAATGGGGAAATCCCAGTTTGGGAATGGGGGAAATCCCATCTGGGAATGGGGGAAATCCCAGTTTGGGAATGGGGAAATCCCAGTTTTGGAATGGGGGAATCCCAGTTTGGGAATGGGGAAGTCCCAGTTATCCCAGTTTGGGAATGGGGAAATGCCAGTGATCCCAGTCTGGCTCTTGGGGAAGGATCAGGCTCGGACAGGATCCAAATTTTTGGACCCTTCTTTGGGGCTGGAAAATCCCAAATTGTCCTTTCCATCCCCTCCAGAGTTAAACCCCACTGGGAACCACTCCCTGCATGACTCCAAACCCCAAACCCTCCCTGAATTCCCATTCCAGAACCCAAACCCAGCTGGGAATCTCTCCCTGCAGGACTCCAAACCCCAAATCCTCCCTGAATTCCCATTCCAGAGCCCAAACCCCACTGGGCTTCATTCCCTGCATAACTCCAAACCCCAAATCCTCCCTGAATTCCCATTCCAGAACCCAAACCCTGCTGGAAATCATTCCCTTCATGACTCCAAATCCTCCCTTCCATCCATTCCAGAGCCCAAACCCCACTGGGAATCACTCCCTGCATGACTCCAAACCCCAATTCCTCCCTGAATTCCCGTTCCAGAACCCAAACCCCACTCCCTGCATGACCCCAAACCCCAAATCCTCCCTCAATTCCCATTCCAGAACCCAAACCCTGCTGGAAATCATTCCCTGCATGACTCCAAATCCTCCCTTCCATCCATTCCAGAACCCAAACCCCACTCCCTGCATGACTCCAAACCCCAAACCCTCCCTGAATTCCCATTCCAGAGCCCAAACCCCACTGGGCTTCATTCCCTGCATAACTCCAAACCCCAAATCCTCCCTGAATTCCCATTCCAGAACCCAAACCCTGCTGGAAATCATTCCCTTCATGACTCCAAATCCTCCCTTCCATCCATTCCAGAGCCCAAACCCCACTGGGAATCACTCCCTGCATGACCCCAAACCCCAAATCCTCCCTGAATTCCCATTCCAGAACCCAAACCCTGCTGGGAATCACTCCCTGCATGGCTCCAAACCCTCCCTGAATTCCCATTCCAGAGCCCAAACCCCACTGGGAATCACTCCCTGCATGACTCCAAACCCCAAAACCTCCCTGAATTCCCATTCCAGAGCCCAAACCCCACTGGGCTTCATTCCCTGCATAACTCCAAACCCCAAATCCTCCCTGAATTCCCATTCCAGAACCCAAACCCTGCTGGAAATCATTCCCTTCATGACTCCAAATCCTCCCTTCCATCCATTCCAGAGCCCAAACCCCACTGGGAATCACTCCCTGCATAACTCCAAACCCCAAATCCTCCCTGAATTCCCATTCCAGAACCCAAACCCCATTCCCTGCATGACTCCAAACCCCAAATCCTCCCTCAATTCCCATTCCAGAACCCAAACCCCACTGGGCTTCATTCCCTGCATAACTCCAAACCCCAAATCCTCCCTGAATTCCCGTTCCAGAACCCAAACCCCACTCCCTGCATGGCTCCAAACCCCAAATCCTCCCTGAATTCCCATTCCAGAACCCAAACCCCATTCCCTGCATGACTCCAAACCCCAAATCCTCCCTGAATTCCCATTCCAGAACCCAAACCCCACTCCCTGCATGACTCCAAACCCCAAACCCTCCCTCAATTCCCATTCCAGAACCCAAACCCCGCCTGGAGCCTCAGCCCCGCCGGGCCAGGATCCACCTCCGGAAGGGCCCCCTGGAGAGGAGGAACCCCCTGGACCCCATTCCTGCCCCCGTTCCTGGACAGGAGGAGGACGAGGAGTTCCTGAAGGGTCCCTCCCTGGCCCTCCTGGCTCCGGCCGCGCTCCCGGAGCAGCCGGACGCCCTCACGGCCTCGCCGGAGCTGAAGGGAAGAAAAGCCTGGAAAAGTCTGGAATTCCTGTCCCACCCCTCGGGGTGTCCCTGCTCCTTCTGCTCTGACCCTGCCCTGGTGGCCCTGGGGCTGAGGTGGCTCCTGGCACAGGCCAGGACGTGGCTGGTGGCCGGGGAGGTGGCACCGGGGCTGGCACTGGTGAGGGAGGTGCTGCCCCGGTGTGGCAGCGCTGGCACCCGGCTGGCACGGGAGCTGTGGGGCAGGGTGCAGGGCGTGGGGCTTGGGGACATCTGCAGGGACAGGGGGGCTCCTCCTGGGGGTGGGGACTTCGTCAGGGATGGGGACAGGAGTGTGTCAGGCCCCTCTGGGAATGGGGACAGGGACAGGAGTGTGTCAGGCCCCTCTGGGAATGGGGACAGGGACAGGGACAGGAGTGTGTCAGGCCCCTCTGGGAATGGGGACATCATAAAGGATAAGGGAATTCCTGGGAATGGGGACATCAGGGACAGGGACAGGGACAGGAGTGTGTCAGACCCCTCTGGGAATGGGGACACCATCAGGGACAGGGACAGGAGTGTGTCAGACCCCTCTGGGAATGGGGACAGGGACAGGAGTCTGCAGGACCACTCTGGGAATGGGGACATCATCAGGAATAGGGACAAGAAGCTACAGGGCCCCTCTGAGGGTGGAGACATTATAAAGGATAAGGGAATTCCTAGGAATGGGGACATCAGCAGGGATGGGGACAATCCTAAGGACAGAAACTTTCCTGGGGACAGGGACATCCTTGGGGACAGGAGTCTGCAGGACCTCTGCAGGAACGGGGACACCATCAGCAATGGGGACACCCTTGGGGACAGTGACCTGTGGGATCCCTCCAGGCACAGAGACCCCTGTGGGAATGGGGACACCATCAGCAATGGGGACACCATCAGGGTTGGGGACACCATCAGGGTTGGGGACACCATCAGGGCTGGGGACACCATCAGGAATGGGGACACCACTGGGGACAGGGACCCCCTTGGGGACAGCACCCCAGGTCCCCTGGCTGAGCTGGTGGCCGCTGGCTACTCCACGCTGGCCCTGCAGAGCCTGGCCAGTCCATCCCAGTGCCCCCCAGTTTGGGACGAGGAGCTGGAGCGGGGTCTGACCCTTTTGGGGTCCCACAGTCCCCCCGTGGCCGGGCTGGGGGTGGCCGTGGCCACTCTGCTGCTGGCCAAAGCCGTGGCCACCCTCGGCCACGTGGCCACCGCCCTCGGTCACTCCATGGACGATGTCCTGGCCCAGGCCTGGACCCCCCGTCCCCCAGCCACCCCCAACCCCTCCAAACCCCAAAAAACCCCCAAAGCTCCCCCCAAAACCGGACCCCAAAAAGCCAAAGCCCCCAAAGCCAAGGCGGGGAAGACCCCAAAAGTGAAGCCCCCCAAATTTGGGGACGTTTTCGCCCTTGGGGACTCGGACCCTGAGGTTCCCCCCATTGTCCTGAGGCCGGGGGGGCCCTGCACCCCTCACCCCAAATCGGGGGTGCCCCCAAAGGCGCTGCTGGGGGGGCCCAGGACCCCCTTCACCATCTTCAGCGAGGAGCCCTCCCCGCCCGGGGGCTGCTCCCGGCTCCGCAGGGCCCCCAAAATCCCAGCCAGGGTCAAGTCCAGGATCAGGGTGAGTTGGGGCAAGGGGGGAAAGTTTGGGATGGAAATTTGGGATGGAGATTTGGGGGGAAAAGTTTGGGAAAGGAAATTTGGGAAAGGAAATTTGGGGGAAAAGTTTGGGAAAGGAAATTTGGGGGGAAAGTTTGGGAAAGGAAATTTGGGGGGAAAATCAGGAGGAGGGAAATTAGGGGGGGAAATGATCAAGGGGAAAGGTTTGGGAGGGGAAATTTGAGATGGAAATTTGGGGGGAAATTGGGAGGAGGGAAAATTTTGGAAGGGAAATGATTGGGGGGAAATATTGGGAGGAAAAGTTTGGGGAAGGGAAATTTGAGATGGAAATTTATGGGGGAAATAGGGAGGAGGGAAAATTTTGGGGGGGAAATGATTGAGGGGAAACTTTGGGGGGGAAATGATTGGGGGGAAAGTTTGGGAAGGGAAATTTGGGATGGAAATTTGGGGGGAAAAGTTTGGGAAAAGAAATTTGGGGGGGAAAATCAGGAGGAGGGAAAATTTTGGGGGGGAAATGATTGAGGGGAAACTTTGGGAGGAAAAGTTTGGGAAGGGAAATTTGGGGGGAAAAGTTTGGGAAAGGAAATTTGGGGGAAAATTTTGGGGGGGAAATGATTGGGGGGAAACTTTGAGGGGCAAATGATTGGGGGAAATGATTGGGGGAAAAGTTTGGGAAAGGAAATTTGGGGGGAAAATTTGGGGGGAAATTGGGAGGAGGGAAAATTTTGGGGGGGAAATGATTGAGGGGGAAAGGTTTGGGAAGAGAAATTTGGGATGGAAATTTGGGGGGGAAAGTTTGGGAAGGGAAATTTGGGGGGAAATCGGGAGGAGGGAAAATTTTGGGGGGGAAATGATTGGGGGGAAAGGTTTGGGAAGGGAAATTTGGGATGGAAATTTGGGGGGGAAAGTTTGGGAAAGGAAATTTGGGGGGAAAATCGGGAGGAGGGAAAATTTTGGGAGGGAAATGATTGAGGGGAAAGGTTTGGGAAGGGAAATTTGGGATGGGAAAGTTTGGGAAGGGAAATTTGGGATGGGAGGTTTGGGGGGAAAAGTTTGGGAAAGGAAATTTGGGGGGAAAATTGGGAGGAGGGAAAGTTTGGGATGGAAATTTGGGGGGGAAATCAGGAGGAGGGAAAGTTTGGGGAGGGAAAATTTTGGTAGGAAATGATTGGGGGGAAAAATTTGGGAAGAGAAATTTGGGATGGAAAAGTTTAAGGGGACTAAAAAATTTTTGGGGTGGAAGGAGAAGGTTTAGGGGAAAGGTTGGGAAAAGTTTGGGGAGGGAAAAGGATTTTGGAAGGGAAAGCTTTGGGGGAGAGGAGAAGTTTTTTGGGGGGAAAGGAAAAGTTTAGAAGTGAGAAAAATTTGGGGGGACAGAAAAAGAATGTGGGGGAGCATTTTGGGGATAGGAAATTTTGGGAAAGGAAGGAAAATTTTAGTGGGAAAATTTGGTGGAGTGTGGGGGAATTTTCATGTGGAAAACTGAGAGGATGAGGAAAAATTTTGGGATGAAAATTTTGGGCTGAACCCCTTTTTTTCCCTTTTTTTTTCAGGTGACATTCAGTGACAGCGACCCCGAGGAGCCCCAAATTCCCCCAGATCCCCCCAAAACCACCCAGAAAAGTTGCTGTGCCAAGAGGAGGGGTCAGCCCCAAAAATCCCCCGGGAATTCTCCAGGAATTGGGGCTCGGCCCCGACGGGGACGGCCCCGAAAGGAGCTGGGGACCCCCAAAAAGAGGGAAAAAAGGGGAAACAAGCACGTGGAAAATGGGGAAAAGAAGGAAAATGACATCCCCCAGACAGCTCTGGAAAAGAGGGAAAGAAGGGGAAATCCCAAAATGGAAAATGTGGAAAAAACAGGAAATCCCAAAATGGAAAAGACGAGAGATCCCAAAATGGAAAATGTGGAAAAAATGGGAAATCCCAAAATAGAAAATGTGGGGAAAATGAGAGAGCCTAAAATGGAAAATGTGGAAAAAATGGGAAATCCCAAAATGGAAAAAACGAGAGAACCCAAAATGGAAAATGTGGAAGAAATGGGAAATCCCAAAATGGAAAAAACGAGAGATCCCAAAATGGAAAATGTGGAAAAAATGGAAAATCCCAAAGTGAAAAACCTGGGAAAAAGGGGAAACCCCAAAATGGAAAATGTGGAAAAAATGGGAAATCCCAAAATGGAAAACGTGGAAAAAATGGGAAATCCCAAAATGGAAAACCTGGGAAAAAGAGGAAACCCCAAAATGGAAAATGTGGAAGAAGCAGGAAATCCCAAAATGGAAAACGTGGAAGAAGCAGGAAATCCTAACCTGGAAAACCTGGAGAAAAGAGGAAATCCCAAAATGAGAAATGTGGAAAAAAGGGGAAATCCCAAAACGGAAAAGGTGGAAAAGAAGGAAAAGGGAAAACCCAAAAAATCTCTGGAGAAGAAGGAGAACAGGGGTCCCCGCCGGGCTGGGGGTCCCCGGGAGAAGAAGGAGAGGGGAACCCCAAAAAGTGGAATTTTGGAGGAAAAGCAGAATTGGGAATTTTCTGGGATTGAGGAACGGGACCCCCTGAGGGCCGTGGAGGAAGAGGAGGAGGAGGAGGAAGAGATGAGCTTTGAGCTCCCCCCGCTGCCCCCAGGTGAGTTTGGGGGATTTTTGGGGGGATTTCCACCCCAAAATTGTCATTTTTAACCCCAAAACTGCCAAAATTGTCATTTTTAACCCCAAAACTCCAGGTGGGGCCAGCAAGGAAATGCCAGGAATTGGGATCAAGGGGGATCCCCCAAATCCAGAGGGATCCCAGCCTGGTGAGCACCTGGGGTTTGGAGGATTTGGGGAATTTTGGGGCGGTTTTGGGATTTTGGGGCTCAGCTGGGCATGGCCTGACTTTTCCAGGGGTTTTCCTTCCTTTTCCAAGAATTTTCCTTCTTTTTCCAGGGGTTTTCCTTCCCTTTCCAGGAATTTTCCTTCCTTTTCCAGAAATTTTCCTGCTTTTTCTCAGGAGTTTCCTCTCCTGAGCTTTTCCCTTCCCCAGATTTTTCCTCTTTCCCCCCCAAATTTCTCTTCCTTTCCCCAAATTTTCCCTTCTTCCCCAAAACTTTTCCTCCCAAACTTTTTCCCTTTTCCCAAATTTCCCTTTCTTGTCCCCAAACTTTGTCCCTCCTGTCCTGACCCCTCCTGTCCCCACTGACCACTGTGACCTCTGTCCCTGCAGGTGACCCCTCACTGACCACCGTCCCAGGTGACCCCTCTGACCATTGACCCCTTTGTCCCTGCAGGTGACCCCTCTCTGGACACTGTCCCTTCTGTCCCCACTGACCACTGTCCCCTCTGTCCCCTTGGGTGACCCCTCACTGGACACTGTCCCCACTGACCACTGTCCCCCCATGTGACCCCTCACTGACCATTGACCCCACTGTCCCACAGGTGCCCTCTCACTGGCCACTGTCCCCATTGTCCCCTCTGTCCCCACAGGTGTCCCCTCCCTGGACCCTGTCCCCTCTGTCCCCACTGACCACTGACCCCTCTGTCCCGCAGGTGTCCCCTCACTGACCATTGTCCCCTCTGTCCCCACTGACCATTGACCCCTCTGTCCCACAGGTGTCCTCTCTCTGGACACTGTCCCCATTGTCCCACAGGTGTCCCCTCACTGACCACTGTCCCTCTGTCCTGCAGGTGTCCCCTCCCTGGACCCTGTCCCCTCTGTTCCCACTGACCACTGTCCCCTCTGTCCCCCAGGTGACCCCTCACTGTCCCCTCTGTCTCCGCTGACCACTGTCCCTCTGTCCCGCAGGTGTCCCCTCACTGACCACTGTCCCCTCTGTCCTCACTGACCACTGTCCCTCTGTCTCACAGGTGTCCCCTCGCTGTCCCCTGTCCCCTCTGTCCCCTCACTGACCACTGTCCCTCTGTCCCCTCCCTGACCACTGTCCCTGTGTCCCGCAGGTGTCCCCTGGCTGTCCCCTGTCCCCTCCCTGGCCCCTGTCCCCTCTGTCCCCACTGACCATTGTCCCCTGTGTCCCGCAGATGTCCCCTGGCTGTCCCCTGTCCCCTCTCTGGACACTGTCCCTCTGTCCCCTCACTGACCATTGTCCCCTCTGTCCCCGCAGGTGTCCCCTGGCTGTCCCCTGTCCCCTCTGTCCCCACTGACCACTGTCCCTCTGTCCCCGCAGGTGTCCCCTGGCTGTCCCCTGTCCCCTCCCTGGCCCCTGTCCCCTCTGTCCCCACTGACCATTATCCCCTGTGTCCCGCAGGTGTCCCCTGGCTGTCCCCTGTCCCCTCTCTGGACACTGTCCCCCTGTCCCCTCCGTGACCACTGTCCCTGTGTCCCGCAGGTGTCCCCTGGCTGTCCCCTGTCCCCTCACTGACCATTGTCCCCTCTGTCCCCGCAGGTGTCCCCTGGCTGTCCCCTGTCCCCTCCCTGGCCGCGGTGCGGTCCCTGCTGGCCGAGGCTCTGGCCTGGCTGGGTCCGTGCCCGCCGGGCTCAGTCTATGCCCAGCTGTGCCAGCTGCTGGCGCTGGCCCTGGGGGACAGGGACCCGCTGGCCACCGCGGGGCTGCTGGCCGAGTCCCTGGGGGTCACCCTGCGCCACCAGCTGCTGGCCATCGTCC
The DNA here is from genome assembly GCA_024362935.1 of Setophaga petechia. Lineage (NCBI taxonomy): Eukaryota > Metazoa > Chordata > Aves > Passeriformes > Parulidae > Setophaga > Setophaga petechia. The sequence continues at coordinate 70,262 of JANCRA010000293.1, forward strand.
ACGCCCGGGCACGGTGGGTCACGGGGTGGCACCTGATGGTGGCACCCTGTCCTCTGTCCCCTTCCCAGTGTCCCTGTCCAGTGTCCCCATTCCTGTCCAGTGTCCCTATCCCCTTCCCAGTGTCCCTGTCCAGTGTCCCCATCCCTGTCCTGTGTCCCTGTCCCCTTCCCAGTGTCCCTGTCCAGTGTCCCCATCCCTGTCCAGTGTCCCTGTCCAGTGTCCCCATCCCTGTCCAGTGTCCCTGTCCAGTGTCCCCATCCCTGTCCAATGTCCCCTCTCCCAGTGTCCCTGTCCCCTTCCCAGTGTCTCCTCCCCAGTGTCCCCATCCCTGTCCTGTGTCCCTGTCCCCTTCCCAATGTCCCCATCCCTATCCAGTGTCCCCATCCCTGTCCAGTGTCCCTGTCCCCTTCCAGTGTCCCCATCCCTTTCCCAGTGTCCCTTTCCCCGTGTCCCCATCCCTGTCCTGTCCCCATCCCTGTCCAGTGTCCCCCTCCAGTGTCCCCATCCAATGGCCCCTTCCAGTGCCCCATGTCAATGTCCCTGTCCCTTTCCAATGTCCCCTGTCCCCTTCCCAGTGTCCCTTCTCAGTGTCCCCATCCCTGTCCAGTGTCCCCATCCCCTTCTCAGTGTCCCAATCCAGTGTCCTCATCCCTGTCCAGTGTTCCTGTTCAGTGTCCCCATCCCTGTCCAGTGTCCCCTGCCCCTTCCAGTGCCCCATGTCAATGTCCCTGTCCCTTCCCAGTGTCCCCATCCCCATCCAGTGTCCCCATCCAGTGTCCTCATCCCTGTCCAGTGTTCCTGTCCAGTGTCCCCTGTCCCTTCCCAGTGTCCCCATCCCAATGTCCCCATTCCCAATGTCCCCACTGGGGATTCCCCTATAGGGAAGGGGCTCATCCCATATCCCACATCCCAACAGGGAATGAATGGGGCTCATCCCAGATCCCAGATCCTATATCCCATATCCCACATCCCAATCCCACATCCCCATCCTGTATCCCACCTCCCCAAATCCCCATCCCAAGGAATTTTGGGGTGACCCCACAGGAAGAAGAGGAAAGCAGCAGCAGCAGCTGGAGGGGACATCTCGGATCAGCTCCGGGGCCTCTCCCTGGATTCCCAGGATTCCCAGGATTCCCAGAATTCCCAGGATTCCCAGGATTCCTGGGATTCCCAGGATTCCCAGTCCCACCTGGCCGAGCTGGAGGAGCTTTTCCAGTTCAGCTCCGCGGGTTTGGGGCCGGCGCAGCGCGAGCGGTTCCGGGAGCAGCTCCAGAAGATTCCCAGAGGTCAGTGCTGGGATTGTGGGCTGGGAGATCCCAAATTCCCAGTTTGGAGGCTGGGAGATCCCAAATTCCCAGTGTGGGGATTGGGAGATCCCAAATTCCGAGTATGGGGGTTGAGAGATCTCAAATTCCCAGCTTGGGGACTGGGAGATCCCAAATTCCCAATTTGGGGACTGAGAAATCCCAAATTCCCAGTTTGGGGACTGGGAGATCCCAAATTCCCAGTCTGGGGGTTGAGAGATCCCAAATTCCCAGTGTGGGGACTGGGAGATCCCAAATTCCCAGTTAGGGGATAAAATCCCAAATTCCCTGTTTGGGAATTCCAGGCTGGTAGATCCCAAATTCCCAGTTTGGGAATAAAATCCCAAATTCCCAGTGTGGGGATTGGGAAATCTTAAATTCCCCATCCAGGAGTTGGGAAATCCCAAATTCCCAGTTTGGGGATAAAATCCCAAATTCCCAGTTTGGGGATAAAATCCCAAATTCCCAGTTTGGGTATTTGTTGGCCTCAAATGGGGTGGGAATGGTTGGAATTTAGGTCTGGGAATTTTTTCCAGTTTTGGGATTCTATGGGATGGAATTCCAGGTGGAAGTGCCACATTTGGGGTGTCCCCTCAGGTGTCACCGTGTGCCAGCTGTCCCTGGTCAGTGCCACCCATGGGGACACGGAGGTGGCCTCGGATGGGGTGGGAATGGTTGGAATTTAGGTCTGGGAAACTTTTAGATTTTGGGGATTCCATGGGGTGGAATTTTGGGGGAATTCCTGAGCTGGGGGTGTCCCCTCAGGTGTCACCGTGTGCCAGCTGTCCCTGGTCGGTGCCACCCCCGGTGCCCTCGGGGACACAAAGGTGGCCTTGGATGGGGTGGGAATGGTTGGAATTTAGGTCTGGGAATTTTTTCCAGTTTTGGGATTCTATGGGATGGAATTCCAGGTGGAAGTGCCACATTTGGGGTGTCCCCTCAGGTGTCACCGTGTGCCAGCTGTCCCTGGTCGGTGCCACCCATGGGGACACGGAGGTGACCTCGGATGGGGTGGGAATGGTTGGAATTTTTCCAGTTTTGGGATTCCATGGGATGGAATTCCAAGTGGAAGTGCCACATTTGGGGTGTCCCCTCAGGTGTCACCGTGTGCCAGCTGTCCCTGGTCGGTGCCACCCCCCGGTGCCCTCGGGGACGCGCTGCTGCTGACCCGGCTGGAGCGCGGCCAGGAGCCCGTCAGCGTCCGCATCGCCACCGAGCGCTGCCAGGTCAGGGGAGCTTCCTCATCTTCATCCTCCTCATCTTCATCATCCTCCTCAGCTTCATCCTCCTCATCATCATCCTCCTCATCTTCATCCTCCTCATCTTCATCATCCGCATCTTCATCCTCCTCATCTTCATCCTCCTCAGCTTCATCCTCCTCATCATCATCCTCCTCATCTTCATCCTCCTCATCTTCATCCTCCTCATCTTCATCCTCCTCATCATCATCCTCCTCCTCATCATCCTCCTCATCTTCATCCTCCTCATCTTCATCCTCCTCATCATCATCCTCCTCATCATCATCCTCCTCATCTTCATCCTCCTCATCTTCATCCTCCTCATCTTCATCCTCCTCATCGTCATCCTCCTCATCGTCATCTTCCTCATCTTCATCCTCCTCATCTTCATCCTCCTCATCTTCATCCTCCTCATCTTCATCCTCCTCATCTTCATCCTCCTCATCTTCATCATCCTCATCTTCATCCTCCTCATCTTCATCCTCCTCATCTTCGTCATTGTCATCCTCATCTTTGTCATCCTTATCCTCATCTTCATCCTCGTCCATGTCCTTATCCTCCTCCTCCTTCTCCTCCAAATCCTCATCTTTATCCTCCTTCTCATCCTCATCTTCATCCTCCTTCTCATCCTCATCTTCATCCTTATCTTCGTCCTTCTCCTCCTCCTCTTTCTCCCTCTCCTCATCCTCCTTCTCATCCTCGTCTTCATCCTCGTCTTCATCCTCATCTTCATTCTCATCTTCATCCTCCTTCTATTCATCCTGCTCCTCATCTTTATCCTCTTCCTTCTCCTCATCCTCCTCATCTTCATCCTCATCCTTCTCCTGGGGTGGGGGGCACTGACCGTTCCAGGGATGGGATCCTGGCTCCATCCTTTTCTTCCTCACACTCCTCTTCATCCTTTTCCTGGGATGGGGACACCTGCAATTCCAAGGATTGGGATCCCAAACCTCTCTCAGTTCCAGGGACTGGGATCCCAAACCCCTCCTGATTTCAAGGATTGGGATCCCAAACCCCTCCTGTCCCTCCCCAGGCCCCCCTGAGCGGGATCCTGCAGGAGTTTGAGCGGATCCAGCGGGATTGGGGTGGGGGTATCACCCCAAATTCCAGGGACTGGGATCCCAAACCCCTCCTGTCCCATTCCAGGGATTGGGATCCCAAACCCCTCCTCATCCAGGAACTGGGATCCCAAACCTCTCTCAATTCCAGGGATTGGGATCCCAAACCCCTCCTCATCCAGGAACTGGGATCCCAAACCCCTCCTGATTTCAAGGATTGGGATCCCAAACCCCTCCTGATTTCAAGGATTGGGATCCCAAACCCCTCCTGTCCCTCCCCAGGATCCCCTGAGCAGGATCCTGCAGGAGTTTGAGCGGATCCAGCAGGAGCAGGATGGGGGGATCACCCCAAATTCCAGGGACTGGGATCCCAAACCCCTCCTGATTTCAAGGATTGGGATCCCAAACCCCTCCTGATTTCAAGGACTGGGGATCCCAAACCTCTCCTGTCCCATTCCAAGGATTGGGATCCCAAACCCCTCCCAAATTCCAGGGATTGGGATCCCAAACCCCTCCTGATTTCAAGGATTGGGATCCCAAACCTCTCTCAATTCCAGGAACTGGGATCCCAAACCCCTCCTGATTTCAAGGACTGGGGATCCCAAACCCCTCCTGTCCCATTCCATGCCCCCCTGAGCGGGATCCTGCAGGAGTTTGAGCGGATCCAGCGGGATCAGGGTGGGGGGATCACCCCAAATTCCAGGGATTGGGATCCCAAACTCCTCCTGATTTCAAGGATTGAGATCCCAAACCTCTCTCAATTCCAGGAACTGGGATCCCAAACCTCTCTCAGTTCCAGGGATTGGGATCCCAAACCCCTCCTGTCCCTCCCCAGGCCCCCCTGAGCAGGATCCTGCAGGAGTTTGAGCGGATCCAGCGGGATTGGAGTGGGGGTATCACCCCAAATTCCAGGGATTGGGGATCCCAAACCCCTCCTGTCCCATTCCAAGGATTGGGATCCCAAACCCCCTCCCAAATTCCAGGGACTGGGATCCCAAACCCCTCCTCATCCAGGGATTGGGATCCCAAACTCCTCCTGATTTCAAGGATTGGGATCCCAAACCTCTCTCAATTCCAGGAACTGGGATCCCAAACCTCTCTCAGTTCCAGGGATTGGGATCCCAAACCCCTCCTGTCCCTCCCCAGGCCCCCCTGAGCAGGATCCTGCAGGAATTCGAGCGGATCCAGCGGGAGCAGCGCGAGGCCAACGCCTGCACCGAGCGCCGGGAGTGGTGGGAGCGGCGATCCCGCCTGGACCTGCGCATGCAGGTGGGGAAAATCCCAAAAAAACTGGGAAAAAAACCCCTTGGGAACACCCCAAAACCCCCCTGGGATTATCTGGAAAACCCACCTGGGATTCCTGTGGGATTTCCCCTGGGATTCAATAGGATTTTCCTAATTCTCTGTGGGATTTTCCCTGAGATTCCTGTGGGATTTCCCTGGAAATCTCCCTGAGATTCCATGGGATTTTCCTGATTCCCTGTGACATTTTCCCTGGGATTTCCTGTGGGATTTTCCCTGTAGGATTTTCCCTGGGATCCCCGATGGAATTTTCCCTGGGATTCCCTGAAAAATCTCCTGGGATTCAATGGGATTTTCCCTGGGATTTCCTGTGGGATTTTCCCTGAGATCCCCAATGGAATTTTCCCTGGGATTCCCTGGAAAATCCCCTGAGATTCCATGGGATTTTCCTGATTTCCTGTGGGATTTGCCCTGAGATTCCTGATGGGATTTTCCCTGGAAATCTCCCTGAGATTGCAGTGGGATTTTCCTGATTGCCTGTGGGATTTGCCCTGAGATTCCTGTAGGATTCCCTGTGGGATTTTCCCTGGGATTCCCTGGAAAATCCCCTGAGATTCAATGGGATTTTCCCTGGGATTTTCTGTGGGATTTCCCCTGAGATTCCCTGTGGAATTTTCCCTGGGATTCCTAAAATTTCCCAAACTCCCAAATATCAGGAAAACCCTTGGGAATGGGGCCTGACCCACCCCATAACCCACCCTGGGATTCCTTTTGGGATTCCTTTTGGGATTCCTTTAGGGATTCCTTTTGGGATTTCCTTTGGGATTTTTGCTGGGATTCCTTTTGGGATTCCTTTGGGATTTCCTTTGGGATTTTTGCTGGGATTCCTTTAGGGATTCCTGTGGGATTTCCTTTGGGATTTTTGCTGGGATTCCTTTTGGGATTCCTTTGGGATTTCCTTTGGGATTCTTTTTGGGATTCCTTTGGGATTTCCTTTGGGATTTTTGCTGGGATTCCTGTGGGATTTCCTTTGGGATTTCCTTTGGGATTTTTGCTGGGATTCCTGTGGGATTTCCTTTGGGATTTTTGCTGGGATTCCTTTTGGGATTCGTTTTGGGATTCCTTTGGGATTCTTTTTGGGATTCCTTTGGGATTTCCTTTGGGATTTTTGCTGGGATTCCTGTGGGATTTCCTTTGGGATTTCCTTTGGGATTTTTGCTGGGATTCCTTTAGGGATTCCAGTGGGATTTCCCGTGGCATTCCCAGAGTTTTTGGGGTCAGCATCCCGTTCCCATTCCGTGTCTTTCCCCAGAGCCTGATCCAGAGCCTGGACTCGGAGGTTTTGGGGTGCTGGCGGGGGCTGCTGCTGCCCCGGGATCCCGAGAATTCCCCCCTGGATGAGCAGGAATTGTCCCAACTGCTCCAGGAGCTCCGGGAATGCGGCTGGGAGCGCCCCGAGCCCGCCCTGCTCCGGGTACGGGGCTGGGATTTGGGGTTTGGGGTTGGAGATTTGGGATTTGGGGTTTGGGGCTGCTTCAGGAATGCAACTTCAGGGGAGCGCCCAGAGCTCGCCCTGCTCCAGGTATGGGGCTGGGATTTGGGGTTTGGGATTGGAGATTTGGGGTTTGGGGTTGGGAATTTGGGGTTTGGGGGTTTGGGATTTGGGGTTGGGAATCTGGGATTTGGGGTTTGGGGTTGGGAATTTGGGATTTGGGGCTGCTCCAGGAATGTGGCTGGGAGCGCCCCGAGCCTGCCCTGCTCCGGGTACGGGGCTGGGATGTGGGAATTTGGGGTTGGGAATTTGGGGTTTGGGGTTGGGAATTTGGGGTTTGGGGGTTTGGGATTTGGGGTTGGGAATCGGGGATTTGGGGTTTGGGGTTGGGAATTTGGGATTTGGGGCTGCTCCAGGAATGCAGCTGGGAGCACCCCGAGCCCGCCCTGCTCCGGGTACAAGGCTGGAATTTGGGATTTGGGTTTGGGAATTTGGGAGTTGGGATTTGGGATTTGGGGCTGCTCCAGGAATGTGGCTGGGAGCGCCCCGAGCCCGCCCTGCTCTGGGTATGGGGCTGGGATGTGGGAATTTGGGATTTGGGTTTGGGAATTTGGGAGTTGGGATTTGGGGTTTGGGGCTGCTCCAGGAATGTGGCTGGAAGCGCCCCGAGCCCGCCCTGCTCCGGGTATGGGGCTGGGATTTGGGGTTTGGGATTGGAGATTTGGGGTTTGGGAGTTGGGATTTGGGGATTTGGGATTTGCGGTTGGGAGTTGGGATTTGTGGTGGTGACCCTTCAATTTGGAGATGCTGATCCCAGGAATTTTGGAGTTCTGATCCCTGGATTTTGGAGTTCTGATCCTAGAATTTGGGGGTACTGATCCCTGGATTTGGATTGCTGATCCCAGATTTTGCATTTTTTGGGAATTCCCCCTGGTGCTGTCCCTCTGTGTCCCCAGGTGCTGCTGTCGGTGCTGTCCCCAGCCAATGTCCAGTCTCTGGCCACAGCCCTGTGTCCGGGGGGGTTCTGATCCCACATTTTGGGGTTCCTATTGCAGATTTTGGGGTTCCGATCCCACATTTTGGGGTTCCTATTGCACATTTTGGGGTTCCAATCCCACATTTTGGGGTGCTGATCCCAGATTTGTGTCCCCAGGTGCTGCTGTTGGTGCTGTCCCCAGCTGATGTCCAGCCATTGGCCACAACCCTGTGTCCAGGGGTGGTTCTGATCCCACATTTTGGGGTTCCTATTGCACATTTTGGGGTTCCAATCCCACTTTTTGGGGTTCCTATTGCACATTTTGGAGTTCTGATCCCACATTTTGGGGTTCTTATTGCAGATTTTGGAGTTCCAATCCCACATTTTGGGTTTCTGATCCCTGATTTGTGTTCCCAGGTGCTGCTGTCGGTGCTGTCCCCAGCTGATGTCCAGCCACTGGCGACAGCCCTGTGTCCAGGGGTGGTTCTGATCCCACATTTTGGGGTTCCTATCCCACATTTTGGGGTTCCTATTGCAGATTTTGGGGGCTATTCCCACATTTTGGGGTTCCTATTGCAGATTTTGGGGGCTATTCCCACATTTTGGGGTTCCTATTGCAGATTTTGGGGGCTATTCCCACATTTTGGGGTTCCTATTGCAGATTTTGGGGGCTATTCCCACATTTTGGGGTTCCTATTGCAGATTTTGGGGTTCTGATCCCGGATTTGTGTCCCCAGGTGCTGCTGTTGGTGCTGTCCCCAGCTGATGTCCAGTCTCTGGCCACAGCCCTGTGTCCGGGGGTGTTCTGATCCCACATTTTGGGGTTCTTATTGCAGATTTTGGAGTTCTGATCCCACATTTTGGGGTTCTGATCCCACATTTTGAGGTTCTGATCCCGGATTTGTGTCCCCAGGTGCTGCTGTTGGTGCTGTCCCCAGCTGATGTCCAGCCATTGGCTACAACCCTGTGTCCAGGGGTGGTTCTGATCCCACATTTTGGGGTTCCTATTGCAGATTTTGGGGGCTATTCCCACATTTTGGGGTTCCTATTGCAGATTTTGGGGTTCCAATCCCACATTTTGGGGTTCTCATTGCAGATTTTGGAGTTCCAATCCCACATTTTGGGTTTCTGATCCCAGATTTGTGTCCCCAGGTGCTGCTGTCGGTGCTGTCCCCAGCTGATGTCCAGCCACTGGCGACAGCCCTGTGTCTGGGGGGGTTCTGATCCCAGATTTTGGGGTTCCAATCACACATTTTGGGGTGCTGATCCCGGATTTGTGTCCCCAGGTGCTGCTGTCGGTGCTGTCCCCAGCTGATGTCCACTCTCTGGCCGCAGCCCTGTGTCCGGCCCGGCCGCTGCGGGCGCGGCTGCTGCTGGACGAGGCCCTGGAGCGGCGCCGGGAGGGCCCCGGGGGCAGCGCGGGGTCCCTGGTGCTGCTGCTGGACAGGGTGAGAGCTGCCTTCATCCCCACCTCCCTCCCTCATCCTCCTCCTCTTCCCCACTTCCTTTTCCTCCTCCTCCTCTTCCTCTTCTCCCTACTCCCACTTCCTTCTTCCTTCTCTTCCTCCTCTTCTCCCTACTCCTGCTTCCCTTTCCCTTTTCCTCCTCCTTTTCCCCACTTTCTCTTCCTGTTCCTCCTCTTCCTCCTTCTCTTCCTCCTCCCTACTCCCCTTTTCCTTTTCCTTCTTCTCTTCCTCCTCCTCTTCCCCACTTCCTTTTCCTTTTCTTCCTCCTCTTCTCCCTACTCCCGCTTCCCTTTTCCTTTTCCTTCTTCTCTTCCTCCTCCTTTTCCTCCTCCTTTCCCCACTTTCTCTTCCTTTTCCTCCTCTTCCTCCTTCTCTTCCTCTTCTTCTCCCTACTCCCACTTTCCTTGTCCTCCTCCTTTTTCCTCCTCCTTTTTCCTCCTCCTTTTTCCTCCTCCTTTTTCCTCCTCCTTTTTCCTCCTCCTTTTTCCTCCTCCTTTTTCCTCCTCCTTTTTCCTCCTCCTTTTTCCTCCTCCTTTTTCCTCCTCCTTGTCCCCACTTCCTTTTCCTCCTCTTCCTCCTTCTCTTCCTCCTCTTCTCCCTATTCCTACTTCCCTTTTCCTTTTCCTTCTCCCTCCTTTTTCCTTCTTCCTGCTCTTCCTCTTTCTTCTCCTTTTCCTTTTCGTCCTCTTCCTTCCTTCCCTTTCCTCCTTTTCCTTCTTCCTCCTCCTCTTCCTCCTCCTCTTTCTCCTCTTTCCTTCTTCCTCCTCCTCCTCTTTCTCCTCCTTTTCCCTTTTCCTCCTTCTTTTTTCTTCTTCCTCCTCCTCCTCTTTCTCCTCCTTTTCTGTTTTCCTCTCCTTTTCCTTTTTCCTTCTTCCTCCTCCTCTTCCTTCTTTTCCCCACTTTCTTTTTCTCTTCCTCCCCTTCTTCCTCCTCCTCTTCCTCCTCCTCTTTCTCCTCTTTCCTTCTTCCTCCTCCTCCTTTTTCTCCTCCTTTTCCCTTTTCCTCCTTCTTTTTCCTTCTTCCTCCTCCTCCTCTTTCTCCTCCTTTTCTGTTTTCCTCCTCCTTTCTCTTTCCTCTTCTTCCTCCTCCTCTTCCTCCTTTTTCCCACTTTCTCTTTCTCTTCCTCCCCTTCTTCCTCCTCCTCCTCCTCCTCCTGGTCCCGCTGACGTTGTTGCTGTCGCTGTCCCTGTCCCAGCACCTGCAGCGCCTGCCCTGGGAGAGCTCCGGGACCCTGCGGAACGTTCCGGTGACGCGGCTGCCGGGGCTGCGCTTCCTGCTGCGCTACGGGATGGCTCAACAGGTACAGGGACACACCTGGGACACACCTGGGGACACACACCTGGGACACACCTGGGGACAGGAACACACACCTGGGACACACCTGGGACAGGGACACACACCTGGGCACACACACACTGCCGGGGCTGCGCTTCCTGCTGCGCTACGGGATGGCACAACAGGTACAGGGACACACCTGGGGACAGGGACACACCTGGGACACACCTGGGACACACCTGGGGACAGGGACACACACCTGGGGACAGGGACACACACCTGGGCACACACACCTGCCGGGGCTGCGCTTCCTGCTGCGCTACGGGATGGCACAACAGGTACGGGGACACACCTGGGACACACCTGGGATTGGGGATACACCCCTGGGGACACACCTGGGACAGGCACACACACCTGGGACACACACACTGCCGGGGCTGCGCTTCCTGCTGTGCTACGGGATGGCACAACAGGTATGGGGACACACCTGGGGACACCTGGGACACACCTGGGGACACCTGGGGACAGGGACACACACCTGGAGACACACCTGGGGACAGGGACACACCTGGGATTGGGGACACACACACCTGCCGGGGCTGCGCTTCCTGCTGCGCTACGGGATGGCACAACAGGTACAGGGACACACCTGGGACACACCTGGGACACACCTGGGACAGGCACACACACACTGCCGGGGCTGCGCTTCCTGCTGCGCTACGGGATGGCACAGGTATGGGGACACACCTGGGACACACCTGGGGACAGGGACACACCTGGGACACACCTGGGACACACCTGGGACACACCTGGGGACAGGGACACACCTGGGACACACCTGGGACACACCTGGGACACACCTGGGGACAGGAACACACACCTGGGACACACCTGGGACACACCTGGGACAGGCACACACACCTGGGCACACACACCTGCCGGGGCTGCGCTTCCTGCTGCGCTACGGGATGGCACGGCAGGTACGGGGACACACCTGGGACACACCTGGAACAGGGACACACCTGTGGACAGGGCGCACACCTGGGGACATTGACACACCTGGGATTGTGCACACACCTGGGGACAGGGGGCACACCTGGGATTGGGCACACACACACCTGGGGACAGGGGGCACACCTGGGGATGGGGGGCACACCTGGGATTGGGCACACATGCGCTTGGGGACAGGGGGCACACCTAGGGTCACACCTGGAACAGGGGGCACACCTGGGGTTGGGCACACACACCCACCTGTGGACAGGGTCACACCTGGTGCCGTGCCCATTTTGGGGTCCCTCACCCCCCCCCGGTTTCCCCGCAGCGCTCGGGGTCGGTGCTGAGCCGGGGCGTGAACCCCAGGAGAGCCTTCTACGTCCTGAACCCCCAGCGCGACCTGGGCGGCACCGAGGACAGGTTCCGGGCCTGGTTCGAGAGGTGCCCCCCGAAAACACCCCAAAAACACCCCAAAAACACCCCCGGCACCCCAAAACAGCCCAAAAACACCCCCGGCACCCCAAAAACACCCCAAAAACACCCCCGGCACCCCAAAAACACCCCCGGGACCCCAAAACAGCCCAAAAACACCCCCGGCACCCCAAAAACACCCCCCGGGACTCCAAAAACACCCTCGGGACCCCAAAAACACCCCCGCGACCCCAAAACAGCCCAAAAACACCCCCGGGACCCCAAAAACACCCCAAAAACACCCCCGGCACCCCAAAACCACCCCCGGGATCCCAAAAACACCCCTGGGACTCCAAAAACACCCCCGGGATCCCCCCCAGGACCCCAAAAACATCCCCAGGACCCCAAAAACACCCCCGGGATCCCACAAATCCTCTCCAGGACCCCAAAGACACCCCCGGCACCCCAAAAACACCCCCAGCACCCCAAAAATTACCCTGGGATCCCAAAAACACCCCTGGGACCCCAAAAACACCCCCGGCACCCCAAAACAGCCCAAAAACACCCCCGGGACCCCAAAAACACCCCCGGGACCCCAAAAATTACCCTGGGATCCCAAAAACACCCCCGGGACCCCAAAAACACCCCCGGGACCCCAAAAATTACCCTGGGATGCCAAAAATTACGCTGGGATCCCAAAAATCCTTTCCAGGACCCCAAAAACACCCCTGGGACCCCAAAAATTACCCTGGGTCCCCAAAAACACCCCTGGGACCCCAAAAACACCCCCAGGACCCCAAAAATTACCTTGGAACTGCAAAAATCCCCTCCAGGACCCCAAAAACACCCCTGGGACCCCAAAAATTACCCTGGGTCCCCAAAAACACCCCTGGGACCCCGGAAATTACCCTGGGATCCTCAAAACACCCCTGGGATCCCAAAAACACCCCCGGGACCTCAAAAACACCCCCGGGACCCCAAAAATTACCTGGAACTGCAAAAATCCCCTCCAGGGCCCCAAAAACACCCCTGGCATCCCAAAAACACCCCTGGGACCCCACAAATCCTCTCCAGGACCCCCAAAACAACCCTGGGGCCCCAAAAATCCCCCCAGAATCCCCAAAAATCCCTTCCAGGACCCCAGATCTCTCTGGGAACCCCAAATCCTGCTCCTTTCTCCCCCAATTTTGGGTTTTGCACCCCAAATCCTGCTCCTTTCTCCCCCAATTTTGGGTTTTGCACCCCAAATCCTGCTCCTTTCTCCCCCAATTTTGGGTTTTGCACCCCAAATCCTGCTCCTTTCTTCCCCAATTTTGGGTTTTGCACCCCAAACCCTGCCCCCTTTTCCCCCTTTTTCCTTCTCCCACACCAATTTTCCCATTTTTCCCGTTTTTTCCCCCATTTTTTCCCTTTTTTCCCCATTTCCCAGCGAGCCCGGCTGGCGCGGGGTCTCGGGGGCGGCGCCGACCCCGCAGCAGCTGCAGGAGGCGCTGGGGGGAGCGCGACCTCTACATGTGAGGGAAACCCTAAAAACGGGTTTGGGGTCGGGTTTTGGGGGGTTTGGGGTCGGTTTGGGGTTGGATTTTGGGGAGATTTGGGGTTGGATTTGGGGTTGGATTTTGGGGAGATTTGGGGTTGGATTTGGAGGGGTTTGGGGTTGGATTTTGGAGAGATTTGGGGTCGGGTTTGGGGCTGATTTGGGGTTGGATTTGGGGTTTGATTTGGGGTTGGATTTTGGGGAGATTTGGGGCTGATTTGGGGTTGGATTTGGGGGGGGTTTGGGGTTTGCATTTGAGGTTGGATTTGGGGTTGGGTTTTGGGGGGTTTGGGGTTGGATTTTGGGGAGATTTGGGGTTGGATTTTGGGGGGTTTGGGGTTGGATTTGGGGTTGGATTTTGGGGGGTTTGGGGTTGGATTTGGGGTTGGATTTTGGGGGGATTTGGGGTTGGATTTTGGGGGATTTGGGGTTGGATTTGGGGATGTTTGGGGCTGATTTGGGGACGGGTTTTGGGCTTACTTGGGGTCAGGTTTGGGGATGATTTGGGGTTGGATTTTGGGGGGTTTGGGGTCGGGTTTGGGGCTGATTTGGGGTTGGGTTTGGGGTTGGATTTTGGGGAGATTTGGGGTCGGGTTTGGGGATGTTTTGGGGGGGGTTTGGGGCTAATTTGGGGTTGGATTTTGGGGGATTTGAGGTTGGATTTGGGGTCGGGTTTGGGGAGGTTTGGGGTTGGATTTCGGGCTGATTTGGGGACGGGTTTGGGGGGATTTTGGAGGTATTTGGGGTTGGATTTTGGGGGGATTTGGGGATGATTTGGGGTTGGGTGTTGGGGAGACTTGGGATTGGATTTGGAGGTATTTGGGGTTGGATTTTGGGGAGATTTGGAGTTGGATTTGGGGGGGTTTGGGGTTGGATTTGGGGCTGATTTGGGGTTGGGTTGGGGGGGATTTTGGAGAGATTTGGGGTTGGATTTCGGGCTGATTTGGGGTCGGGTTTTGGGCTGATTTGGGGTCAGGTTTGGGGATGATTTGGGGTTGGATTGTGGAGAGATTTGGGGTCAGATTTGGGGCTGATTTTGGGCTCCATCCCCTCAGCTATGCCGGGCACGGGACAGGGGCACGGTTCCTGGATGGGCAGAGCCTGGCACGGCTGGGTTTGGGGTCAGATTTGAGGCTGATTTGGGTCAGATTTGGGGCTGATTTGGGTCAGATTTGGGGCTGATTTTGGGCTCCATCCCCACAGCTACACCGGGCACAGGGCAGGGTCGCGGCTGGGTTTGGGGCTGATTTTGGGATCAGTTTTGGGGCTGATTTGGGGTCAGATTTGGGGCTGATTTTGGGCTCCATCCCCTCAGCTATGCCGGGCACGGGGCAGGGGCACGGCTCCTGGACGGGCAGAGCCTGGCATGGCTGGGTTTGGGGTCAGATTTGGGGCTGATTTTGGGGTATTTTTAGGGGTATTTTTTCCAGTAGTCCCTAGTGGTTCTGAGACCGATTTGGGGTCAGATTTGGGGCTGATTTGGGATCTGTTCCTCACAGCTACGCCGGGCACGGGGCAGGGGCACAGCTGGGTTTGGGATCAGTTTTGGGGCTGATTTTGGGATCTGTTCCTCACAGCTATGCCGGGCACGGTGTGGGGGCACGGCTCCTGGACGGGCACAGCCTGGCACGGCCGGGTTTGGGATTGGTTTTGTGGCTGATTTTGGGGTCTATCCTCACAGCTACGCCGGGCACGGGGCAGGGGCGCGGCTCCTGGACGGGCACAGCCTGGCACAGCTGGGTTTGGGATCAGTTTTGGGGCTGATTTGGGGCTGATTTTGGGATCTGTTCCTCACAGCTATGCCGGGCACGGTGTGGGGGCACGGCTCCTGGACGGGCGCAGCCTGGCACGGCCGGGTTTGGGATTGGTTTTGTGGCTGATTTTGGGGTCTATCCTCACAGCTACGCCGGGCACGGGGCAGGGGCGCGGCTCCTGGACGGGCACAGCCTGGCACAGCTGGGTTTGGGATCAGTTTTGGGGCTGATTTGGGGCTGATTTTGGGATCTGTTCCTCACAGCTATGCCGGGCACGGGGCAGGGGCGCGGCTCCTGGACGGGCACAGCCTGGCACAGCTGGGTTTGGGGTCAGTTTTGGGGCTGATTTGGGATCTGTTCCTCACAGCTACGCCGGGCACGGTGCCGGGGCGCGGCTCCTGGACGGGCACAGCCTGGCACGCCTGCCCTGCCGGGCCGTGGTTCTGCTCTTCGGCTGCTCCAGCGCCGCCCTGGCCCCGCGGGGGCCCCTCGAGCCCTCGGGCCCCGTCCTCAAATTCATCCTGGCCGGGTGGTGAGTGAGGGGTTGGGGTTTGGGGTTAGAGGTTTGGGATTTGGGGTTGGGATTGGGATTATTGGGAGTTTAGGGGTTGGAGGTTTGGGGATTTGAGGGTTTGAGAGATTTGGGGATTGGGGTTTTGGGGGCTTTCATGGGGGGCTCTGGATGTTGAGTTTTGGGAGGGCTTTGGGGCTCTGGGGTGTCTCTTTATTTTTGGGGAATTTTCTCTGTGCTCACAGCCCCGTTTTGGGTCTCTCTGTATTTGGGGTCTCTCTCTGTATTTAGGGGGTGTCTCTGTTTTTGGGGTGCATCTCTCTCTGTATTTGGTCTCTCACCTCCCCATTTTGGGTTTGGGGTCTCACAGCCCCTCTCTCTGTATTTGGGGGGGTCTCTCTCTGTTTTTGGGGTGTCTTTTTTTATCTGGGGTCTCACAGCCCCGTTTTGGGGTCTCTCTGTATTTGGGGTGTCTCTCTCTGTTTTTGGGGGTCTCTCTCTGTATTTGGCGGGTGTCTCTGTTTTTGGGGTATCTCTCTCTGGTTTTGGGGGTCTCTCTCTGTATTTGGGGGGTCTCCCTGTTTTTGTGGTTTCTCTCTCTGGTTTTGGGGGTCTGTGTATTTGGGGGGTCTCTCTGTTTTTGGGGTGTGTCTCTCTCTGTATTTGGGGTCTCCCTGTATTTGTGGTATCTCTCTCTGTATTTGGGGTCTCCCTGTATTTGGGGTGTCTCTCTCTGGTTTTGAGGGTCTCTCTCTCTCTGTATTTGGGGGTGTCTCTCTCTGTTTTTGGGGTGTGTCTCTCTCTGTTTTTGGGGTGTGTCTCTCTGTATTTGGGGTCTCCCTGTTTTTTTGGTCTCTCTCTGTGTTTGGGGGATGTCTCTGGTTTTGGGGGTCTCTCTCTCTGTATTTGGGGTCTCTCTGTTTTTGGGGGTCTCTCTCTCTGTATTTGGGGGGTCTCTCTGTATTTGGGGTGTCTCTCTCTGTATTTGGGGGTCTCTCTCTGTATTTGTGGTGTCTCTCTCTCTGTATTTGTTCTCTCACCTCCCCATTTTGGGCTGTTTTCCCCCGTTTCCAGCCCTCTGGTGCTGGGGAACCTGTGGGACGTCACGGACCGGGACCTGGACCGGCTGGCGCAGGCTCTGCTGCGGGGGTGGCTGGGGGGGGGTCCCGGGACCCCCCTGCTGGCGCAGCTGGCCCAGGCCCGCCAGGCCCCCCGCCTCAAATCGCTCATCGGGGCCGCCCCCGTGGCCTACGGGCTCCCAGTCAGCCTCTGCTGAGGGGGGGGCACGCTCGGGGGGGCCTTGGGGCTTTTGGGGGTCCCCCATTGTCGGAAGTGAGGGTTTGGGGTTTCTCCATTGTCAGGAGTGAAGGTTTGGGGTCCCTTTGGGGTTCCCCCTTTGCCGGGAGTGAGGGTCTGGGGTCCCTTTGGGGTTCCCCCATTGCCTGGAGTGAAGGTTTGGGGTTCCTTTGGGGGTCCCCCATTGTCAGAAGTGAGGGTCTGGGGTCCCTTTGGGGTTCCTTCATTGCTTGGAGTGAGGGTTTGGGGTTCCCCCATTGCCTGGAGTGAAGGTTTGGGGTCTCTTTGGGGTTCCCCCATTGCATAGAGTGAAGGTTTGGGGTTCTTCCATTGCCTGGAGTGAAGGTTTGGGGTCCCTTTGGGGTTCCCTCATTGCTTGGAGTGAAGGTTTGGGGTTCCCCCATTGCTTAGAGTGAGGGTTTGGGGTTCCCCCATTGCCTGCAGTGAAGGTTTGGGGTCTCTTTGGGGTTCCCCCATTGCCTGGAGTGAAGGTTTGGGGTCCCTTTGGGGTTCCCTCATTGCTTGGAGTGAAAGTTTGGGGTCCCTTTGGGGCTCCTCCATTGTCAGGAGTGAGGGTTTGGGGTCCCTTTGGCATCTTTGGGGTCCCTTTGGCATCTTTGGGGTCTCCCCATTGCCTGGAGTGAATTTGGGAGGGGGACCCCAGTTGTTTTTGGGGTCCCCCCGTTATTTATAGGGGAAAACTGAGGGGTGCCCCCATTGCCTGGGGGAGCTCTGGGCTCCTCCCATCACTTTTGGGGTCCACTTGTGGCCTTTGTGTTACTTTTGGGGTCCCCCCATTATCTCTGGTGACAATTTTGGGGCTTCCACCCCACGGGGATTTTTGGGGCGTCTGAAGGGAGAGGGGAGGGTTGAAACTGCCTTAATTTTAACAAAATTTTAACGAGATATTTAACGGAAATGTGTTTTTATTTTTGCCTGTTTTGCAACAATAAAGCTGCTGCCTCTGCACTGACCCTTCCTGGGTCTTTCTGGGCCACCCCCTCCCAAAAATCTCTTCTGGACCCCCAAATTTCTCCTGGACCCCCAAAAAAAGCTTTTCCTAGAACGCATCACCCCGGTCCTCCGAGCCACCAGGGGGCGCCCTAATGGGTAGGGGGGCTCGGTCCTGACCCGCCAGGGGGCACCCTCATGGGTAGGGGGGCTCGGTCCTGACCCGCCAGGGGGCACCCTCATGGGTAGGGGGGCTCGGTCGTGACCCACCAGGGGGTGCCCTAATGGGTAGGGGGGCTTGGTCATCCGAGCCGCCAGGGGGCGCCCTCACAGGTGGCAGAGCTCGGTCATCCGAGCCACATGGGGGCACTGTCATGGATGGCAGAGCTGGGACCTCCGAGCCGCCCCAGGGGGCGCTGTCACAGATGGCAGAGTTTGGTCCTCCGAAGTACCAGGGGGCACCTTCACGGGTGGTGGTGGTCGTTCCTCCAAAGCACCAGGGGGCGCTGTCACGGGTGGTGGAGCTCGGTCCCCCGAGCTACCAGGGGGCGCCCTTGTGGGTAGGGGGGCTCAGTCCTCCAAACCGCCAGGGGGCGCCCTCATGGATGGCGGAGCTCGCTCCTCCAAAGCACCAGGGGGCACCTTCACGGGTGGTGGTGGTCGCTCCTCCAAGCCGCCAGGGGGTGCTGTCATGGGTGGCGGAACTCGGTCCCCCGAACTGCCAGGCGGCTCCCTCATGGGTAGGGGGGCTCAGTCCTCCGAGCCACCAGGGGGAGCTGTCACAGATGGCGGAGCTCGGGCCTCCAAACTGCATGGGGGTGCCCTCATGGGTAGGGGGGCTCGGTCCTCCAAGCTGCCAGGGGGCGCCCTCATGGATGGCGGAGCTTGGTCCTCCAAAGCACCAGGGGGCACCTTCACGGGTGGTGGAGCTCGGTCCCCCAAGCCGCCAGAGGGCGCCCTCAAGGGTAGGGAGGCTCAGTCCTCCGAAGTGCCAGGGGGTGCCCTCACAGGTGGAGGTGCTTGGTCCTCCAAGCCACCAGGAGGCGCCCTCATGGGTAGGGAGGCTCAGTCCTCCGAGCCACCAGGGAGCGCTGTCATGGATGGCAGAGCTTGGTCCTCCAAACCACCAGGCGGCGCCTTCATGGGTAGGGGGGCTCAGTCCTCCGAGCCAGGGGGCGCCCTCACGGGTGGAGATGCTCGGTCCTCCGAACTGCTGTCATGGATGGCGGAGCTCGCTCTTCCGAGCCGCCAGGGGGGCGCTGTCACGGATGGCGGCGCTCGCTCCTCCAAACCGCCAGGGGGCGCTGTCATGGATGGCGGCGCTCGCTCCTCCGAGCCGCCAGGGGGCGCTGTCATGGATGGCGGCGCTCGCTCCTCCAAACCGCCAGGGGGCGCTGCGGCGGCGGGCGCGGCCCCGGCTGAGGGCGGGCGGTCCAAGATGGCGCAGGCCGTGAGCGTGGGGGAGCTGGGGCTGCCGCAGCTGGAGCTGCTCAAGGGGCAGCTGGAGCAGGTCCGGGGCGGGGGGATCGGGAAGGGGCTTGGGGGAGGTTTGGGGGTCGTGGGGAATGAGGGGTCCTGGTGGGGGGGGGAAGGGGGAGAGTGGGTGAAGGAGGTGCGGGGCTGGGAGGGGCCCTGGGGAGGGTCCTGAGGGGGTTTGGGGGTCGGGGGGTCCCGGCTGGGGGGGCTTGGGGTGGTTTTGGGGGTCCTGAGGGGGTTTGGGGGTCGGGGGGGCCCGGCTGGAGCAGGGCTGGGGGAGATTTTGGGGGTCCCGAGGCCTGGGGGTCACAGCTGGTATAGATTATGAGGGGCTGCAGAGGAATTTGGGGGGCTCCTGAGGAGGTTTTGGGGGTCGGGGGGTCCCGTCTGGGGGGGGCTCCAGGGGGGGTTTTGGGGGTCCCGAGGCCTGGGGGGTCGCAGCTGGGGCAGATCTTGAGGGGCTGCAGGGGAATTTGGGGGGCTCTGGGGGGGCTCCAGGGGGGTTTTGGGGGTCGGGGGTCCCGGCTTGGAGGGCTCCAGGGGGGTTTTGGGGGTCCCGAAGGGGTTTTTGGGGGTCGGGGGGTCCCATCTGGGGGGGCTCCAGGGGGGTATTGGGGGGTCCCGAGGGGGTTTTGGGGGTCGGGGGGTCCCATCTGGGAGGGCTCTGAGGGGGTTTTGGGGGTCCCAACCCCCGGGGGTCGCAGCTGGTGCAGACCATGAGGGGCTGCAGGGGAATTTGGGGGGGCTCTGGGGGGGCTCTGGGGTTGGGGAGGGTCTCAGAGCCCCTGGGTGCCCCCCCCCGCACCCCAATTTCCGGGACCCCCTCCCCAAAAAGCTTCACTTCCTGCTCATCCCTTTGGGGCCATTCCCAA
Organism: Setophaga petechia; assembly: GCA_024362935.1. Classification (NCBI taxonomy): domain Eukaryota; kingdom Metazoa; phylum Chordata; class Aves; order Passeriformes; family Parulidae; genus Setophaga; species Setophaga petechia. Next base: position 90,114 of record JANCRA010000293.1, read on the forward strand.
CCTTGGGGGTCTCCCCCTTTGAACCCCCCTCCCCTAAATCCCAACCCTGGGCGTCTCCCCTCAATCCTGGGACCCCCCTAAACCCCTGGGACCCCCCAAAACCCCCTGGGACCCCCCAAATCCCCCGTAGGAGGTGGAGTTCCTGTCCTCGTCCCTGGCGCAGCTCAAGGTGGTGCAGACCAAGTTCGTGGAGGCCAAGGAGTGCCTGAACGTGCTGCACAAAGGCAACGAGGGTGAGACCCCCCAAAAAACCCCCAAATCCTCACGGGGGGGTCCCCAAAATCCCCCAGATCTGCACCCGGGGGGGTTCAAATGTGCGGGGAGCCCCCAAATTGTGATGGGGAGCTGTGGGATCCTGTGAATTACGGGGAGGGCAAATTTGGATTTTGGGGGTCCTGAATCCTCAGGGGGGGTCCCCAAATCCTCAGGGGGGTCCCGGAATCCTCAGGGGGGTCCCCCAAAACCCGGGGGGTCCTCAAATATTAAAGTGGGGGTCCTAAATTATGGGGGAGATCCCCCAAATTCTGAGTTGGGGAGGGTCCCCAAATCTTAGTGGGAATCCTGAGGGGGGAAATTCTGAGGGGGTTCCCTAAACCTGAGGGGGGGTCCCCAGCATCCCCAAATCTTGGGTGGGGGGTCCCCAACTGAAGGGGGGTCCCCAAACCCAGAGGGAGCTGGAGGAGAGCCCCAGATCCTAAAGGGGACCCCCCAAAATCCTGATGAAGGCTCCCAAAATCAGGGATGGTTCCTAAACCCCAAATCCTGATGGGGGTCCCCAAATCCTAATGAGGGTCCCCAAAACCAGGGGATGGTTTCTAAACCCCAATTTGGGGATCCCCAAATCTGAATGAGGGTCCCCAAAACCAGGGGATGGTTTCTAAACCCCAATTTGGGGGTCCCCAAATCCTAATGAGGGTCCCCAAAACCAGGGGATGGTTTCTAAACCCCAATTTGGGGGTCCCCAAATCCTAATGAGGGTCCCCAAAACCTGGGAGTTCCTAAATCCCAATTCCTGATGGGGACCCCCAGATCCTAATGGGGATCCCCAAAACCAGGGGATGGTTCCTAAACCCCAAATCCTGATGGGGGTCCCCAAATTCTAATGAGGGTCCCCAAAACCTGGGAGTTCCTAAACCCCAAATCCTTATGGGGAGCCCCAAATCCTGATGAGGGGACCCCAAACCCAGGGCTGGTTCCTAAACCCCAAACCCCAATGGGGACCCCAACCCCCTGCAGACCCTTGGGGGGGATTTTGGGGACCCTGACCCCTCCTTTTCCACAGGGAAGGATCTCCTGGTGCCCCTCACCAGCTCCGTATCCTTTGGGTGCTGCTGGCACCCCTGTGGTGGGGTGGGTGCCCCCCCTGTGCCCCCCGTTTTCCATGACCCCCCAGATGTACGTGCCAGGGAAGCTGCAGGACACACGGACGGTGCTGGTGGACGTTGGCACCGGGTACTACGTGGAGAAGGTGGGCAGGGGGCACCGGGGGGGCCGGGCACCCCCGTTCCCCACTTTGCCACCCCAATTCCCACCCATATTTCTCTCATTTTTTTCCTTACTTCCCCCCAATTTTCCACCCATTTTTCCCTTATTTCCCCACATTTTTCACCCATTTTCCCCCCATTTTTTCCCTTTTTCCCCCCCAGTTTTTCACCCATTTTTCTCTCATTTTTTCCATTATTTCTCCCCAATTTTCTACCTATTTTTCCCTTATTTTCCCCCATTTTTCCTCTGTTCTTTCCCTTATTTCCCACCCATTTTCCCCTCATTTTTTCCCTTATTTCCCCCCAGTTTTTCACCCATTTTTCCCTTATTTCCCCCCATTTTTGCTCTGTTTTTTCGCTTATTTCCCTCCCATTTTCCCCCATTTTTGCTCTGTTTTTTCTCTTATTTCCCACCAATTTTTCACCCATTCTTTCCTATATTTCCCCCCATTTTTTCTCTGTTTTTTCTCTTATTTCCCACTCATTTTTCCCACTCATTTTTCCCTTATTTCTCCCCAATTTTCCACCAATTTTCCCTTATTTCCCACCCATTTTCACCCATTTTTTCCTTATTTCCCCACATTTTTCACCCATTTTTCTCTCATTTTTTCCCTTATTTCCCCCCAATTTCCCACCCATTTTCCCCCCATTTTTCCCCTTATTTCCCCCCATTTTCCCCACATTTTTCCCCCATTTTTTCCCTTTTTTTCCCCCCAATTTTCCACCCATATTTCACCCATTTTTTCCCTTATTTTCCCCCCATTTTTTCCCTTATTTCACCCCAATTTTCCACCCATTTTCCCCCCCGTTTTTCCCCATATTTCCCCCCATTTTTCACCCATTTTTTCCCCAAATTTCCCCCCATTTTTCCCCAAATTTCCCCAATTTTTCCCATTTTCCCCGTTCCCAGTCGGCCGACGCCGCCCGCGCGCGTTCTTCCAGCGCAAGGTGGAGTTCCTGACACGGCAGATGGAGAAAATCCAACCGGCCCTGCAGGAGAAGCACGCCATGAAACAGGGTGAGACCCCCAAAACCACCCCCAAATATCCCTGAGACCCCCGGGGACCCCCCCAGAATAACCCAGAGACCCCCAGGGACCCCCCCAAAATAACCCCAAATACCCCCGGGGACCCCCCAGAATAACCCCAAATACCCCAAAATCCAACCGGCCCTGCAGGAGAAGCACGCCATGAAACAGGGTGAGACCCCCAAAAACACCCCCAAATATCCCTGAGACCCCCAGGGACCCCCCCCCAGAATAACCCAGAGACCCCCGGGACCCCCCCAGAATGACCCCAAATACCCCAAAATCCAACCGGCCCTGCAGGAGAAGCACGCCATGAAACAGGGTGAGACCCCCAAAAACACCCCCAAATATCCCTGAGACCCCCGGGACCCCCCCCCAGAATAACCCTGAGACCCCCGGGACCCCCCCAGAATGACCCCAAATACCCCAAAATCCAACCGGCCCTGCAGGAGAAGCACGCCATGAAACAGGGTGAGACCCCCGGGACCCCCCCAGAATAACCCCAAATATCCCTGAGACCCCCGGGACCCCCCCCAAAATAACCCCAAATATCCCTGAGACCCCCGGGACCCCCCCCCAGAATAACCCTGAGACCCCCGGGGACCCCCAGAATAACCCCAAATATCCCTGAGACCCCCCCCAGAATAACCCCAAATACCCCAAAATCCAACCGGCCCTGCAGGAGAAGCATGCCATGAAACAGGGTGAGACCCCCGGGACCCCCCAAAAACACCCCCAGAATAACCCAGAGACCCCCGGGACCCCCCAGAATGACCCAGAGACCCCCGGGGACCCCCCCAAAATAACCCAGAGACGCCCTGAGACCCCCCCAGAATAACCCCAAATACCCCTGAGACCCCCGGGACCCCCGGGGACCCCCCAGAATAACCCAGAGACCTCCCCAGAATAACCCAGAACACCCCAGAGACCCCCGGGACCCCCCCCAGAATAACCCTGAGACCCCCTGAGACCCCCGGGGACCCCCCCAGAATAACCCAGAGACCCCTGAGACCCCCCAGAATAACCCCAAATACCCCTGAGACCCCCGGGACCCCCCAGAATAACCCAGAACACCCCTGAGACCCCCAGGGACACCCCCAGAATAACCCAGAACACCCCAGAGACCCCCGGGGACCCCCTGAGTACCGCAGATACCCCCAGAGCACCCTCAAATACCCCCGGAACCCCCCCAGAACACCCCACGGGTCCCCTGTTTTTAGGGTCCCCCTTTCCCCCCACTGGGTTTGGGGTCCCCTTTTCCTCCCCTGTTTTTAGGGTCCCCCTTTCCCCCCACTGGGTTTGGGGTCCCCTTTCCCCCCTCCCCATTTTGGGGTCCCCCCGTTTTGGGGTCCCCCCTGACGCGCTCCCCCCAGCCGTGCTGGAGATGATGGCGCAGAAGCTGCAGCAGCTGACGGCGGCTCCGGGGGTCCCGGGGGCGGCCAAGGCGTAGCCCCCTCCCCAAATTCTGCACTGGGGACTTGGGGTGCAGCCCCCTCCCCAAATTCTGCATTGGGGATGTTGGGGTGCAGCCCCCTCCCCAAATTCTGCACTGGGGACTTGGGGTGCAGCCCCCTCCCCAAATTCTGCATTGGGGATGTTGGGGTGCAGCCCCCTCCCCAAATTCCTCATTGTAGATGTTGGGGTGCAGCCCCCTCCCCAAATTCTGCATTGGGGATGTTGGGGTGCAGCCCCCTCCCCAAATTCTGCATTGGGGATGTTGGGGTGCAGCCCCCTCCCCAAATTCTGCATTGGGGATTGGGGCTGCACCCCCTCCCCAAAAAACCCTGCACTGGGGCTGCACCCCCTCCCCAAATTCTGCATTGAGGATTTGGGGCTGCACCCCCTCCCCAAATTCCCGACCCCCCCCCTCATTTTGTACCAGTCCCTGGAATAAAGCAGAGACGGCTCCGAGGGGCTCTGGGGTTTTTTGGGGAGGGGGGTCTCAGGTTTGGGGGGGTGGGAGAGCCCCCTGGTTTGGGGGGAGGGACCCCCGAGATATGGGGGGGGGGGGGGGTCCCTGGATGTGGGTCTGGGGGCATTTGGGGACCTTGAGGGACATTTGGGGACATTCAGGGACAGGGTCCTTCCCTTTGGGGGGTCCCGGGGGGTCCCGGCGGGGCTGAGCCCCCTCCCCAAATCCTTCCCGAGCCGCGTCCTCCCGGCAGCGGCCACCAGGCGGCGACAGCGACACGGACGGGAGGGGACAGGGACAGGAGGGGACAAAAGGGGACAGGGAGGGCATGGAGATGACGATGGTGACAAACTGGGCACAGGGACAGGGCTGGCGACACGGCCAGGGTCGGGTGGTGACAATTTGGGGACAGGGTCGGGTGGTGACAATTTGGGGGCAGGGTCGGGGTGGTGACAATTTGGAATTTGGGGACAGGGCCAGGGGGTTCCTGTGTCCCGCCAGGCTCGGGCTCTGCTGCCACCCCAGCCGCACCCCGTGTCCCCTGGGGGTGTCTGTCACTGTCCCTGTCACTGTCACTGTCCCTGTCACTGTCCCTGTCCCTGTCCCTGTCACTGTCCCTGTCCCCGCTGGAGGTGACAAGCCGTGACACCGGGGGTGACACCAAAGCCGCGGGGAGATCTCTGGAGGCGCCACCACCCCCCTCGCTGGCTGTCCCTTGTGTCACCCCTGTGTCCCCCCCCCTCGGCTGTCCTTTGTGCCACCTCCGTGTCCCCTGTGCCACCTCCGTGTCCCCTGTGCCACCTCTGTGTCCCCTGTGCCACCTCCGTGTCCCCCGTGTCACCCCCCGGCAGAGGCAGAGCTGCGATCCAACCCCGGCGCCTTTTATTGGGGACAGACTGGGACAGACTGGGACACACTGGGACCTGCCCCGCCACCCCCGGGGGTGCTGCCATGCCGGGGGGGGGTCGGGGGTGTCACCGCTGTCCCCGAGGGGGCGGGGCCATCCCGGGGTCACTCGGGGTCAGGGACGGAGCCGGAGCCGCTGCTGGAGCCGGGGGGCACCGGGGGGGGCTCGGGGGTCACTCGGGGCTGGTGATGGAGCTGAAGGTGCTGGACTTGGGGGGTCCCGGTTATTGGGGGGGGGTCCCGGGGTCAGTCGGGGTCGATGATGAAGCCGGAGAGGGTGCTGGAGTTGGGGGTCCCGGTAATTGGGGGGCTCCCGGTAATTGGGGGGGTCCCGGGGGTCTGTCGGGGTCGATGATGAAGCCAGAGAATGTGCTGTATTTGGGGGTCAGTCGGGTTCCAGTCCCAAGGGGGTTCCGGGGGTCCCGAGGGGGTCTCGGTATCCCCAGGGTCAGTCGGGGTCGATGATGAAGCCGGAGAAGGTGCTGGAATTGGGGGTCCCCGGTAATTGGGGGGTCCCGGTTCCAGGGGGCGGTCCCGGGGGTCCCGGGGTCAGTCGGGGTAGGTGATGAAGCCGGAGAAGGTGCTGGAATTGGGGGGTCCCGGTTATTGGGGGGTCCCTGGGGTCGGGGTAGGTGATGAAGCCGGAGAAGGTGCTGGAGTTGGGGATCCCAGTAACTGGGGGGGTCCCGGGGGTCCCGGTTATTGGGGGGTTCTGGGGGTCAGTCGGGGTCGATGATGAAGCCGGAGAAGGTGCTGGAGTTGGGGGGTCCCGGTAATTGGGGGGTCCCGGGGGTCCCGGGGGTCCCGGGGCTCAGTTGGGGTAGATGATGAAGCCGGAGAACGTGCTGTATTTGGGGGTCCCGGTAATTGGGGGGTCCCGGTTATAGGGGGGTCCCGGGGGTCGATGATGAAGTCGGAGAAGGTGCTGGAATTGGGGATCCCGGTTTTTGGGGGGTCCCGGGGGTGGTCCCGGGGGTCCCAGGGTCAGTCGGGGTCGATGATGAAGCCGGAGAAGGTGCTGGAGTTGGGGGTCCCGGGTCAGTCGGGGTAGATGATGAAGCCCGAGAAGGTGCTGGAATTGGGGGTTCCCGGGGGTGGTCTCGGGGGTCCCGGTTTTTGGGGGGTGGTCCTGGGGGTCAGTCGGGGTAGATGATGAACCCCGAGAAGGTGCTGGAGTTGGGGGGGTCCCGGGGGGGGTCCCGGTGGTCCCGGGGGTGGTCTCGGGGGGTCCCAGGGTCAGTCGGGGTCGATGATGAAGCCGGAGAAGGTGCTGGAGTTGGGGGTCCCGGGTCAGTCGGGGTAGATGATGAACCCCAAGAAGGTGCTGGAGTTGGGGGTCCGGGTAATTGGGGGGTTCCCGGGGGTCCCGGGGGGGTTCCCGGGGTCAGTCGGGGTAGATGATGAACCCCGAGAAGGTGCTGGAGTTGGGGGTTCCCGGGGGTGGTCTCGGGGGTCCCGGGGGTCAGTCGGGGTAGATGATGAACCCCGAGAAGGTGCTGGAATTGGGGGTCAGTCGGGGTAGATGATGAACCCCGAGAAGGTGCTGTATTTGTTGGTGTTGCCCCCGTGCACTTTGCCCCCGTCCAGTTTGACGAACACCTCGTCGCCCACGTCCAGGTGCAGGATGGCGCTGTTGCTCGCGTAGTCGTAGTTCTGGTCGGCGTCCTGGGCGATGGCGCTGGCACGGACCTGGCATGGGGGGCACGGGGCTGGCACCGACCCCGGCTGGCACCGGCACCCCCGGGCACCCACCTCACCTGGGACTGATCCCACCTGGCACTGGCACCATGTGTCACCAACCCCGGCTGGCACCGATACCCCCTGGCACCGGCACCCCCTGGCACTGATCCCACCTGGCACTCACCACACCTGGCACCCACCACACCTGGGACCGACCCCACCTGGGTGTCAGTGTCACCTACCCCACCTGGCATTGGGGGAACACGAGGCTGGCACCGACCCCGGCTGGCACCGGCACCCCCGGGCACTGGCACCGTGTGTCACCAACCCCGGCTGGCACCAACCCCGGCTGGCACCAACACCCCCGGGCACTCACCACACCTGGCACTGGCACCATGTGTCACCAACCCCGGCTGGCACTGAAACCCCCTGGCACCCATCACACCTGGTACTGGCACCCTCTGGCACCGGCACCCCCTGGCACCCACCACACCTGGCACTGATCCCACCTGGCATTGAGGGGGGGACGGGGCTGGCACCAACCCCGGCTGGCACTGACACCCCCTGGCACCGACACCCCCTGGCACCCACCACACCTGGCACCCACCACACCTGGGATTGACCCCACCTGGCATTGAGGGGGGGACGGGGCTGGCACCAACCCCACCTGGCACCGACACCCCCTGGCACCCACCACACCTGGCACTGACACCCCCAAAAGGGAGGGAATGGGGGACCCCACTGAGACCAGTGGGACCCCACCTGGCAGAGGGGACAGGGCTGGCACCAACCCCACCTGGCACCAACCCCACCTGTGCCATCCCCCCCCACCATTCCCCCATCCAATCCCACCCTAAATCCCATCCAATCCCCCCCAAAATTCCCTTCTTTTCCCCATTTTCCCCCATCCTCTCCTCCCAAATCCCAAATCCCATTCCCCATCCAATCCCCCCCCAAAATTCCCTTTTTTTCCCCATTTTCCCCCATCCTCCCCTCCCACATCCCAAATTCTCCAATCCCACATCCCAAATCCCATTCCCAATCCAATTCCCCCCAAATTCCCTTTTTTCCCCATTTTCCCCCATCCCAAATTCTCCAATCCCAAATCCCTCCCCAAAATTCAGTTTTTTCCTCCCATTTTCCCCCATCCTCCCCTCCCACATCCCAAATTCTCCAATCCCAAACCCCAAATCCCATTCCCCATCCAATCCCCCCTCCAAATTCCCTTTTTCTCCCCATTTTCCCCCATCCTCCTCTCCCGCATCCCAAATCCCAAATCCCATTCCCAAATCCCCCCCAAAATTCTCTTTTTTCCCCCCATTTTCCCCCATCCTCTCCTCCCAAATCCCAAATCCCAAATCCCATTCCCCAATCCAATCCCCCCAAAATTCCCTTTTTTCCCCATTTTCCCCCATCCCAAATTCTCCAATCCCAAACCCCAAATCCCATCCCAATCCCAAATCCCCCCCCATTCCCAGTTTTTCCCCCTCTCTATCCCCAGGGGGGTCTCTGGGGGGGTTTGGGGTCTCTCGCTGCTGATCACGACCCCGGAACCCCCCGAGCCCCCCGGGGACCCCTCCCCGGATCGATCCTGGTTTGTTTTTCTTGGATTTTCCCGGAATTAATGGATGGGAAAAGTCCGGGATGAGCGAACAAAGGCAGCTCCTGTCAAACCCCCCTGGGAATCTGGGATGGGAAAAAGGGAATGGGGATCTGGGGGGGAAAATGTGGGAATTGGGGGAGAAAATTATGGGAATTTGAGGGGAAAAATATGGGAATTTGAGGGGGGAAATGTAGGAATTTGAGGGAAAAAATGTGGGAATTTGAGAGGAAAAATGTGGGGATTTGAGGGGGGAAATGTGGGAATTTGGGGGGGAAATTATGGGAATTGGGGAAGGAAAATACTGGAATTTGGGGGGGAAATACTGGAATTTGGGAGGAAAAATATGGGAATTTGAGAGGGGGAATGTGGGAATTTGGGGGGGAAAATGTGGGAATTTGGAGGGGGAAAGGATGGGAATTTGAGGGGAAAAATATGGGAATTTGGGGGGGAAAGGGTGGGAATTTGGGGCAGGATTGAGGGGAAATTGAGGGCAGGATTGGGGAGGAATTGGGATCTGGGAATGGGGAGAAATAATGGGAATTTGGGCAGGATTGGATGGGGGAAATGGGATGTGGGGATTTGAGATGGAGAAAATGGGAATGGGAAATCAGGGATGGGGGAGGAGGATGGAATTTGGGGTTTTGGATGGGAGAAATGGGATGTGGGGATTTGGGATGGAGAAAATGGAAAATCAGGAATGGGAAATCAGGGATGGGGAAAATGGGAAATCAGGGATGGGAACTGGGATAAAGAAAATGGGGATGGGAAATCAGGGATGGGAACTGGGATGGGGAAAATGGGAAATCAGGGATGGGAACTGGGATAAAGAAAATGGGAATGGGAAATCAGGGATGGCGAGGAGGAGGATGGAATTTGGGGGTTTGGATGGGAGAAATGGGATGTGGGGATTTGGGATGGAGAAAATGGAAAATCAGGGATGGGAACTGGGATAAAGAAAATGGGAAATCAGGGATGGGAACTGGGATGGGGAAAATGGGGATGGGAAATCAGGGATGGGAACTGGGATGGAGAAAATGGAAATGGGAAATTGGGGATGGGAATAGGAGGATGGAATTCGGGGTTTTGAATGGGAGAAATGGGATGTGGGGATTTGGGATGGAGAAATGGGAATGGGAAATCAGGGATGGGAACTGGGATGGGGAAAATGGGAAATCAGGGATTGGGGAGAGGAGATGGGAACTGGGATGGAAAAATGGGAAATCAGGGATGGGAACTGGGATGGAAAATGGGGATGGGGCTGCTGGGGGGGATGAATCAGGGATGGAGGGGATTGGATGGGAATTTGGGAGGGAATGGGATGGGAGAATGGGGAGGAACTGGGAGTGAGAAATCAGGGAATGGGAAAAGGAGAATGGGAATTTAGGGGAGGATTGGATGGGGGCAGTGGGATGTGGGGATTTGGAACGGAGCAGAACCGAGGATGGGAAATCACGAACGGATTGAACCCGGATGAGAACCTAAAACCACCCAAAACAAAACAGAGAAAACGCCGTGGGCCGAAACAACAACCCTGAGACTGCTGAAAACCGGGGGGGTGAAAAACGAGGAGTGAAAACCAGGGGAGAAAACGGGGGCTGAAAACCGGGGGGTGAAAATCGGGGCTAAAAACCAGGGAGTGAAAACCGAGGAGTGAAAACCGGGACGAAAAGCCCCGGGGCTGAAAAGCGGGGAGTGAAAATCAGGGGTGAAAACCGAAACCAGGG
>JANCRA010000294.1:0-46579 GCA_024362935.1 Setophaga petechia
ACCTGGGGGACACCTGGGGACACCTGGGGACACCTGGGGGACACCTGGGGAACATCTGGGGACACCTGGGGGACATCTGGGGACACCTGGGGACACCTGGGGGACACCTGGGGACATCTGGGGACATGTGGGGGTGGGCTGTGTGTGCACGGGATGGCACACGTGTCCTTAGCGTGCCCGTGTGTCACTGTACATGTCCGTGTGTCACTGCAGTGTCCGTGTGTCACCGCACACATCTCCAACGTACTGTGTGTCACTGCAGTGTCCTTAGTATGTCCGTGTGTCACTGTACATGTCCCCAATGTGTCCGTGTGCCACTGTACATGTCCTTAGCGTGTCCGTTTGTCACTGCACACATCCCCAGTGTGTCCATGTGTCACTGCACGTCCCCAGTGTTTCCATGTGTCACTGCAGTGTCCTTAGCATGCCTGTGTGCCACTGCATGTGTGCCCAACGTGTCCGTGTGTCACTGCACATGTCCGTGTGTCACCACACATGTCCCCAACGTGCTGTGTGTCACTGCACGTGTCCTTAGTGCATCCCTGTCACTCCACGTGTCATTGGCATGTCCATGTGACACTGCACCTGTCCTTAGCATGTCCCTATCACTCCGCACGTTGTTGGCATGTGCGTGTGTCACTACACGTGTCCTTAGCGTGTCCATGTGTCACTGCACATGTCATTGGCGTGTCTATGTGACACTGCACGTGTCCTTAGTGTGTCCATGTGTCACTGCACGTGTCCCCAGCCTGTCCATGTGCCCATACATGTCCCCAGTGTGTCCGTGTCACCACACACATGTCCCCAGCATGCCCGTGTGTCCCCAGCGTGTCACTGCTCTGTCCATGTCACTGCACACGTGTCCATAGCGTGTTCGTGTGTCCCCAGCATGTCACCGCTGTGTCTGTGTCACCACACCCGTGTCCATAGCATGTCCGTGTGCCCATACATGTCCCCAGTGTGTCACCGCTGTGTCCATGTCACCACACCCATGTCCCAGCATGTCCGTGTGTCCCCAGCGTGTCACTGCTGTGTCCATGTCACCACATCCATGTCCCAGCGTGCCCATGTGTCCACAACATGTCACTGCTGTGTCTGTGTCACTGCACGCATGTCCCCAGTGTGTCACCACTGTGTCCATGGTCACCCCACTCGTGTCCCCAGCGTGCCCGTGTGTCCCCAGCGTGTCACCGCTGTGTCCGTGTCACCCTACTCGTGTCCCCAGCGTGCCCGTGTGTCCCCAGTGTGTCACTGCTGTGTTTGTGTTACTGCACGCATGTCCCCAGTGTGTCACCACTGTGTCCATGTCACCCTACTCGTGTCCCAGTGTGCCCGTGTGTCCCCAGTGTGTCACCACTGTGTCCCTGTCACTGCACACGTGTCCCCAGCATGCCCATGTGTCACTGCACATGTCCCCAGTGTGCCTGTGTGTCCCCAGCGTGTCACGGCTGTATCCATGTCACCACACTCATGTATGTCCCCACATACCCGTGTGTCCCCAACGTGTGTCCCCTGAGCCCCCCAGGGTGTCCCCACACACTCCGTGGTGTCCTCGGGGTGTCCCCCCATCTCCCACCCGTGTGTGTGTGTGTCCCCACATGTCCCCTGTGCCGTGTCCCCAGCGTGCCCGTGTGTCCCCAGTGTGTCACTGCTGTGTCCCTGTCACCGCACAGGTGTCCCCAGCGTGCCCCTGTGTCACTGCACATGTCCCCAGCGTGTCACTGCTGTGTTCGTGTCACCTTACCTGTGTCCCCAGCATGCCCATGTGCCACCACACGCATGTCCCAGTGTGCCCGTGTGTCCCCAACGTGTGTACACAGCCCCCCAGGGTGTCCCCTGAGCCCCCCAGGGTGTCCCCACACACGCTCCGTGGTGTCCTCGGGGTGTGCCCCCATCTCCCACCCATGTGTGTGTGTGTGTCCCCACGTGTCCCCTGTGCCGTGTCCCCTGTGCCGTGTCCCCAGCGTGCCCGTGTGTCACCGCACACGTCCCCAGCGCGTCCGTGTGTCCCCAGCGTGTGTACACAGCCCCCCGAGTGTCCTCGGGGTGTCCCCCTGAGCCCCCCAGAGTGTCCCCACGTGTCCCCACGTGTCCCCTGTGCCGTGTCGCTGCCGTGCCCGTGCCGTGGCGTCGGGCGTGCCGGGCCGTGCCGGTGTCCCGGCGTGTCCCGGCGTGTCCCGGCGTGTCCCGGCGTGTCCCGGCGTGTCCCGGAGCACCGGGGCCGGGCCGTGCCAGCCCCGCGCGGGCCGTGCCCGTGACGTGTCCCCGCGGGTGGCGCCGCGGCCCCGGCAGGAAGCGAGCGCGGAGCGCGAACCGGGGCCGAGCGGGGTCCCGGGGCTGCCATGGGGGGCCCCCCGAGAGCGGCGCGAGGTCCTGGCCGCCATCCGGGCCGAGGTGGCCCGGCACGAGGGGGCCAAGGGCCACCTGAACCGCCTGGTGCGGCTCGTGGAGAGCGTGCCCGAGCCCCGGCTGCGAGCGAGCCTGAGCAGCGCCCTCAGGGCCCCTCCGAGGTACCGGGGGGACACCGGGGCTGGGGACACCGCGGGGACACCGGGGGGACACCGGGGGGACACTGAGGGGCGCAGGCAGGGGGACAGCAGCGCCCTCAGGGCCCTCCGAGGTACCGGGGGGACACCGGGGGGACATGGCGGGGACACCGAGGGGCACAGGCAGGGAGACAGGTGGATGGAGAGAGGATGGAGAGAGGATGGAGAGAGGATGGACAGATGGACGGACAGTGGATGAAGAGAGGATGGAGAGTGGACGGACAGATGGATGGACAGATGGAGAGAGGATGGACAAGTGGATGGACAGAGGATGGAGAGTGGATGGACAGTGGATGGACAAGTGGATGAAGAGAGGATGGAGAGTGGACGGACAGATGGGTGACAGTGGATGGACAGTGGATGGACAGTGGATGGACAGATGGATGGACAGTGGATGGACAGATGGATGGACAGTGGATGGACAGTGGATGGACGGTGGATGGACATCCTGTGGGTGGAGGAGTGGACACGTGGGTGGGTGGAGGGATGAGGCGTGGGCAGAGGGGTGGAGGAACAAGGGGAGGGATGGACAGACAGGGAGATGGCCGGAGGCACGGATGGACAGACGGACAGAAGGGCAGGTGGAAGGGATGGACGGACGGATGGATGGACAGGCAGTGGCTCAAGGGATGAACAGAGAGGAGTGTGTAGTGATGGACGGACACACGGACAGACAGATGGATGATGGACAGGGGACAGAGGGGTGGAGGGGCATCGGATGGATGGATGGATGGATGGATGGATGGATGGATGGATGGATGGATGGATGGATGGATGGATGATGGATGGATGGATGGACAGGTGGAAGGACAGACAGAGAGCTGGCTGGAGGCATGGATGGACAGACGGACAGAAGGGCAGATGGAAGGGATGGATGGACAATGAATGAGTGAACCGGTGGATGGACAAACAGGTGGATGCAGACACACAGAGGGAGGGATGGACGGATGGATGGAATGGACAGACAGATGGACAGATGGACAGGTGGATACAGGGATGGACAGATGGACGGATGGAATGGATGGATGGATGGAATGGACAGACAGATGGACAGATGGACGGATGTGACCCTGGTGTCCCCCCAGCCCCACACTGGCCCTGTCCCAGCTCAGGGGGTCCCTGCCCCCCTTCCAGCAGAGCCCCCCCATTCTGTGCCCCCCCATTCCAGGCCCGATGCCCCCCGGTGCCGCAGGGGGTGTTGGCAGTGCCAGCCCCCCATGGGGACCCCTCCAGGGGGTGCGGGGGGGGGTGCAGGCCCTGCTGGGGGTTGGGCCCCCCCATTTCCGTGCCGGGGCCCTGGGGTGGTTTCCGGGCCCTGCTGTGGGAACGGGGCCACTTCCTCCTGTCTGCGCCTGCGGGGGGGCAGGGGGGGCCCTGGAGGGATTGGGGGGGCCTGGGGGGCCTGGGGGGGCTGGGGGGGCCCTGCTGGAGGGGTCCGAGGGGCTGATGGGGGAGGGGAGGGGGGAAACCTGCTGTATGGGGTGGGGGCGGCTCTGATGCTGGGGGTCTCGGGGGGGCCACTTGTTGCCGGGGGGGGGTCCCCTGATGGGGGGGTTGTCGTGGGGGTTTGGGGTCTCCTCCCCCCAACCGCCCCGCCCCCACGCGGGGGTGTCCGGTGACGTCACTCGGGGCGGGGCTCCGTTGCCGCCCCCTGCCCGTTCCGAGCCCCCACATCCCTGCGCGCCCCCCCCCACTCTGACATCTCCCGCGCTGTTGCCATGGCAACGGGAAGCCGGGGGATGCCGCGTTGCCAAGCGCCCGCTGTGGTACCCACGGAGCGCTGGGGGGGGCACAGAGCTCCCCCCGAGCCCCCTCCCACCCCCGGGGGGCCCAGGGCTCTGCCCCGCCCCCGTTTAACCCCCCCAGCCCCAGCATCGGGGTGCAGCGGCTTTGGGGACAGGAATGGGAACAGGGATGGGACAGGGATGGGGACAGGGATGGGGACAGAGATGGGGACAGGGACAGGGATGGGACAGGGATGGGACAGGGATGGGGACAGGGATGGGGCAGGGATGGGGACAGAGATGGGGACAGGGATGGGACAGGGATGGGGACAGGGACAGGGACAGGGATGGGGACAGAGATGGGGACAGGGATGGGACAGGGATGGGGACAGGGACAGGGATGGGGACAGAGATGGGGACAGGGATGGGACAGGGATGGGGACAGGGATGGGGACAGGGATGAGGACAGGGACAGGGATGGAGACAGGGACAGGGATGGGACAGGGATGGGGACAGGGATGGGGACAGGGACAGGGACGTTCTGGTGCTGGGGTCGGACCCGCCGTGACTCCGTGTCGTCGTCGTCCCCATCTTCTCCTCAGCGGGGGTCACAGCCCTGGGGTGGCAGCACGGACACCTCTGGGGGTGCCCCCCCTGCCCGGAGCGGTGCCCGGTCCAGGGAACCCCACGCGGGACCGTGGGGGACCCCAATGGCCCCTGGTGACACCTGGCCCGGGTCCACGAGGGGGACACGGGAGTGACGAGAGTGACACTGGGGGGGTCCACGGCGGCTCCCAGCGCCATCCCCGCCGTTGCCGTGGTAACGGGATGCGCAGGGATGCTGCGCCGCCGCTAAAAAATGCCAGAAAAGGGGTGGATGAGCCTGCCCCGAGCCCCGCAAGACCCCCCAAAAAAGCCCCAAAGCCGACCCGACCCCCCCCGCCCCCAGCCCGCGGGACCCCTCCCGACCCAGCGCTGGTGCCCCGGGAAAGGGAGGGAGGGGATTTAGGAGCGCGGGGAGAACGGGAGGGATGGATGGATGGACGGAGGGATGGATGGATGGATGGATGGATGGATGGATGGATGGATGGATCGGCGGTGCAGGGGGGTGTCGGGGCGGGGGGATCCCGGCAGCCCAGCAGGTGCCGGTGCCGGGGGCTCGGGGGGGGCGCCCGGGAGCGCTCGCGCCTGCCCGGTAGCGGCGGGGCCGCCGCCCGCCCCCGCCCCAGCCCGGCCCTGGGAGCGGCGCATGGCGGAGAGCGGCGGCCCCGGCCCCCCCCGGCCGCTCAGGGCCCCCCCCGCCGGGCCCCGGCCCCCCCCGGCCGCTCAGGGCCCCCCCCGCCGGGCCCCGGCCCCCGCCCGCGCCGCCGCCGCCGCCGCCGCCAAGGACGAGCCCGTCGGGCGCTGCCGTGAGCGCCGCTCCCGGGGGGGCGCGGGCATGACCCCCCCCCGCCCCGTGACCCCCCCATCCCTCCGCTTCCCCCTTCCCCGGAGCCCCCGCGCCCCCTCCCCACCACCGCCCCTTTGCCCCCCCCCCCTCCCCATCCCGTGTCCCTCGCACCCCATCTCCCCTCCCATCCCCCCCCCGCACCTGTAACCCCCCTTCCCTGCCCCCCCCGGACCCCCGGGTCCCCACACCCCCCCTCCCCCCGCCCTGCCTCCCCTCCGCTCCCCCCCCCGCCCCCAAAAGCCCCCGGCCCCTCCCGTGCCCCCCCCCCAGCCCGGGGGGTTCCCCGCGATGCCCCCCGGCCGCTGACCCGGGGTGGGGGTGGCCCCGATCCCGGGGGGGTGCCGGTGCTCGGCGGGGGGGGCGGCGGCGGTTCCAACCCCTCCGGGGGCGGGCGAGCGGCGAAGGCTTCGGGGAGGCAGGGCCGGGGGTGGGACCGGAGCATCGGCGGCACCGGCGGCCGCGGCGCCGCGCGGGGATCCAGGGGGGCCGGGGGGGCGGCCCGGGGGGGCCCTGCCCGCACCCATGAGCAGGAGCACCGGCCTCCAGCGCAGGACCACCTACCTCATCTCGCTCACGCTGGTCAAGCTCGAGTCGGTGGGCGCCGCGGGGGAGGCGGAGGAGGCGGGGGGGGGTGGCGATGGAGCCCCTGGCCCCGGGGGGGCCGCGGCCGCCCCCCGCACCCCCGAGCCCGGCCGAGCCCGGCGGCCCGAGCGGCTCTTCCAGCGGCAGGACGCGCTCCGGATAAGTACGGCCGGTCCCGGCCCCCCCGGCCCCGACGCCCCCCGCCCCCGCTCGCCCGCCTCGCCCCCGGCCGTGCCCCCCAAACCCGACCCGGCCATGCTGCCCCCCCCGCCCCCGGCCGTGCCCCCCAAACCCGACCCGGCGCTGTTGCCGCCCCCCCGCGCCCCCGGCGGTGCCCCCCAAACCCGACCCGGCCATGCTGCCCCCCCCCGCCCCCCGCCGTGCCCCCCAAACCCGACCCTTCGCTGCTGCCCCCCCCCTCTGCCGGCCGTGCCCCCCAAACCCGACCCCCGTGGGGCCAAGGGCACCTTGGAGGGGCCGGGGCAGCGCGCTCTGGCCGCCCTGGACATCCCCCAGCCCGCCGGGACCCCCCGGCGCCCCCTGCTCAGCCAGGCCACCTGGGGGGGCCCCGAGGGTCCCCCCGGAGGCAGCCAGGGCCCCCCCGCCCCCCTCGGACCCCCCCACGGGCTCCCCGCACCCCTCGGCCGGCGCCCGCCGCCTCCGCCTGGCCGGCCCCAAGCCCCCCAAAGCGGGGGGGCGGCGGGGGGAGCCGCGGGACCCCCGAGCCCCGAGCGGGCAAAGCCCCCGGCAAAGCCGCCGGCAGCCGCCTCTCGTGGCCCGAGGGAGAGGGGAAGGGGCGCCCCAAGGCGGGGGGCAAGAGCGAGGGGCCCCCCCGGGCCCGGCTGTCCCCCAGCAAGGGCAAGAGCAAGACCCTGGACTACAGCGACCTCCAGCCGGGGGTCCTGGTGCCCGCCCCCGCCCCCGAGACCGGGCTCAAGCGGGGACGCGAGGGGGGTCGCGCCTCCACCCGCGACCGAAAGATGCTCAAGTTCATCAGCGGCATCTTCACCAAGAGCCCTGCGGCGACCCCCACCCACCCCGCGCCCCCCTGGTCTCCCCCCGGCGCCGAGCCGGCCGCGGGCACCCCGCACAGTGAGTACCGGCCCGGGGCAGCCCCGGCCGTGCTCGGTGTCCCCGCGGCCCTCGGGGTCCCGGGGCAGGGGTGGCGGTGCCCGCTGGGGCCGCGGGGCTGTGCCTCAGCTTCCCTGGTGGGCGGAGGAGGAGCCCGGACCCCCGGGGCCCGTGGGGGGCAGCAGGACCCGTCTGGGGCTGTGGGGTACGGGGGGGCTGTGGGGTACAGGGGGGTGTGAGGTGCAGGGGGCTGTGGGGTACAGGGGGCTGTGGGTTCAGGGGGGCTGTGACCCTCGGACTGGGCTATGGGGTACAGGGGGGCTGTGGTGTTTTAGGGGGGTGTGGGGTACAGGGGGCTGTGACCTGCAGGCTGGGCTGTGGGGTTATAGAGGGGCTGTGAGGTTTTAGTGGGTCTGTGGGGTTCAGGGGGATGTGAGGAGGGGTCTGTGGGATTCAGGGGAGCTGTGACCCCCGGCTGAGCTGCGCGTTCAGAGGGGCTGTGGAGAGGGAAGTGTGGGGTACAGGGGGCTGTGGGGTTTTAGGGCGGCTGTGGGGTTCAGGGGGGCTGTGGGGCACAGGGGGCTGTGGGGTTCAGGAGGCTGTGGGGTTTTAGGGGGGCTGTGACCCCCGGGCTGGGCTGTGGCGTTTTAGGGAGGCTGTGGGGTTTTAGGGGGGCTGTGGGGTTTTAGGGGGGCTGTGGGTTCGTGGGGCTGTGACCCCGGGGCTGGGCTGTGGGGTTTTAGGGGGTGTGTGGGGTTCAGGGGGGCTGTGACCCCCGGGCTGTGCCGTGTTTGGTGTTTGTGCCCTGGGCCGATGTGCCCTCCCCGCTTTGGCGGGGTCCGGTGCTGGCTTTGGGGGGATCCCCATGGTGGGGGTCCCGTGCCTCAGTTTCCGCACTGGGGGAACTCCACGTGGGTCAGACGCGACCCCCACGTCCGTCGTTCTGTCCCGCCATCCATCCGTCCGTCTGTCCTCGCCTCCATCCGTGCGTCACACCCGTGCATCCTGTCCCCCATCTGTCCGGCCCCCCCGCGTCCTTCTGTCCCCCCCCGGCATCCCCTGTCTGCCTGCGCGCACCTTGGCACCGCGGGGTGCGTGGGCAGCACCTGCAGGCCCGGGGGTGGCACTCGGTGACAATGCGAGGGGTGACAGGCGGCAGCGTTAACCCTTTCCCGGCCGGCCCGCGCCTGGCACGGACCCGGCTCCGCGCTGGGGCACAAACTGAGGCACAGAGAGGGGGGGCACCCCTGACCGTGTCCTGCCTCAGTTCCCCCTTGGTGGTGCCACCGCTGCCCAGGGGGGATGCCAGGAAGGAGATGTGGGGGGCACAGGGCACGTCCCCGTGCCACGCCAGGTGCTTGTGCCACGCTGTGTCCTTGTGCCATGTCCTGTCCCCGTGCCACGCCAGGTGCTTGTGCCACGCTGTGTCCTTGTGCCATGTTCTGTCCCCGTGCCACACCATGTCCCAGTGCCACGCCGTGTCCTTGTGCCACACGCAGTGGCACAAGGTGCTTTGGTGCCACCGCAGCTTTGTGCCCATCGTGTGCTGCGTTGTGTCCTCGTGCCATGTCCTGTCCTTGTGCCACACCATGACCCAGTGCCATGCCTTGTCCTTGTGCCACATACACTGCGTTTTGGTGCCACCGGACTTGTGCCCATCGTGAGCTATGCCATGCCCTCATGCCGTGTCCTGCTTTGTGCCACATCATGTCCCAGTGCCATGCTGCGTCCTCCTTGTGCCATGTCTCGTCCTTGTGCCACACCATGTCCCAGTGCCATGCCGTGTCCTTGTGCCACACCATGTCCCAGTGCCATGCTGCCACGCCATGTCCTGGTGTCCATCGTGTCCCCGTGCCCATCGTGTGTTGGAATCCAGGGTGTCCTTGTGCCACCCCACATCCCCCTGCCGTGCTGTGTCCTGGTGCCCGTGGTGTCCTCATGCCACCTCCTTGTCCCACGTCGTGTCCTGGTGCCTGTCACGACCTGGTGGCTCCCATTGTGTCCTTATGCCACACCACATCCTGATGCCACACCGTGCCCTCATGGCTGTCACATCCTGCAATCCGTTATGTCCTCATGCCACACCACATCCTTGTGCCACCCGGTGTCCCGGTGCCTGTCACGGCCTGGTGGCCCCCGCTGTGTCCCCATGCCACGTCCTGATGCCACACAGTGCCCTCACGGCTGTCACATCCCGAACCCGTTGTGTCCCCATGCCACACCACATCCTTGTGCCACCCGGTGCCCGTTGCTGTTCCCATCGTGTCCCCGTGCCACGCCGTGCTCTCCATCCCCGTGCCCACCACGTCCCCATGCCCTCTGCCTCCTCGTGCCTTGGCACACGACGCCTCGTGCTGCCACGTCCCCGTCCGTGCCACGTGGCATCTCCACGTCCTCCCGCCGCCCCCGCGGGCCCGGCGCCGTTGCTGGGTGACAGCTGGTGGCCGCCCCCGCAGGAGCTGCTGCTGCGCTGCGGGGTGGGGGCACCCCCGGGATTGGGGCTCCTGGGGGTGCCAGGGGCTGCTGGGGGTGCCCGGGATTCCTGGGGTTGCCCGGGGTTCCTGGGGTTGCCCGGGGTTCCTGGGGTTGCCCGGGATTCCTGGGGTTGCCCGGGATTCCTGGGGGTGCCCGGGGTTCCTGGGGTTGCCCGGGGTTCCTGGGGGTTGCCCGGGGTTCCTGGGGATGCCCGGGGTTCCTGGGGGTTGCCCGGGGTTCCTGGGGATGCCCGGGGTTCCTGGAGGTGCCCGGGGTTCCTGGAGGTTGCCCGGGGTTCCTGGGGATGCCCGGGGTTCCTGGGGATGCCCGGGGTTCCTGGGCTCTGTCTCACCCATGTCCCTCCGCAGAGGCCTTGGTGAACAGCCAGGAATGGACCCTGGGCCGCTCTATCCCCGAGATCCGCCTGGTGGGTGCCGTGTCCTGATGTCCCCATGTCCCTGTGTCCCCTGAGGACCATGTCCCTAAGTCCCCATGTCCCCATGTCCCCATGTCCTCATGTCCCTGTGTCCCCATATCCCCGTGTCCCCATGTCCCCTGAGGAGCATGTCCCCATGTCCTCATGTCCCTGTGTCCCCATGTCCCCATATCCCCGTGTCCCCATGTCCCTGTGTCCCCTGAGGACTATGTCCCCATGGCCCCATGTCCCCGTGTCCCCATGTACCCATGTCCCCTGAGGACCGTGTCCCCATGTCCCCTGAGGACCATGTCCCTGTGTCCCCGTGTCCCCTGAGGACTGTGTCCCCATGTCCCTGTGTCCCCATGTCCCCGTGTCCCCATGTCCCCTGAGGACCGTGTCCCCAGCCATCCTGATGTCCCCTCTGGCCACCCAGGGCGTCCTGGGCAGCAGCAAGAGCGGGAAGTCAGCGCTCGTCCATCGGTTCCTCACCGGCTCCTACGTGGGCTTGGAGCCCACTGAGAGTGAGTGGCCATGGGGAGGACATGGGAAGGGATTGGACATGGGCATGGGATGGATGTGACCATGGGCAGGGGATGGATGTGAGCATGGGCAGGGGATGGATGTGAGCATGGGCAGGGGATGGATGTGAGCATGGGCAGGGGATGGATGTGACCATGGGCATGGGATGGACATGGCCATGGGATGGATGTGACCATGGGCAGGGCATGGACACCCCATGGGTTGGACACAACCATGGGACAGGGATGGACACAACCATGGGATAGGGATGGACACAACCATGACCATGGGTTGGACACAACCATGGACATAGGATGGACACAACCATGGGCGTGGGATGGACATCACCATGGGATGGACATGGGATGGACGTGACCATGGGATGGACACAGCCATGGGCAGGGGATGGGTGTGAGCATGGGCAGGGAATGGACACAACCATGGGCAGGGGATGGATGTGACCATGGGATGGGGATGGACACACCATGGGCATGGGATGGACGTGACCATGGGATGGACACAGCCATGGGCATGGGATGGACATGACCATGGGCATGGGATGGACATGACCATGGGCATATCACGGGGATGGGTTCACTGATGGAGTGTCCATGGGGACGGAGATGGAGGAGTGGACATATCCATGGAGCTGGGCACGGGATGGACATGTGGTGGGGCTGGGCATGACCACGGGATGGATACGGGCATGGAATGGGCAAGGTCACAATGCTGGGCATGGACAGGGGTGGAGATGGTGAAGGGGATGGATGTGGCCACAGAATGGGCAAGGTCATGGTGCTGGGCATGGCTGAGGGACTTTTGGGGTCCAAGTGCTGGTCACACCTGGTGCTGGTCATGGCCATGGGAGGTTCCATCCAGGTGGGTGAGCACACCTGCAGGGTTCCTCCCTTCTCCTCCCCTCCCCTGCTGCAGGTGGCCAGTTCAAGCGTGAGGTGACAGTTGATGGCCAGAGCCACCTCCTGCTCATCCGGGAGGAGGCCGGCGCCCCGGACGCCCAGGTACGAGGGGACCGGGGCCCGGGGGGGCCACGCTGGCCGGAGCCGAGCCCTGACCCCCCCCGTGGCCCCCAGTTTGCCAGCTGGGCGGACGCCGTCATCTTCGTCTTCAGCCTGGAGAGCGAGAGCAGCTTCGAGGAGGTGACGCAGCTGCACGCGCTGCTCAGCGACCTGCGCGGGCACCAGCGACGTGGCCCTGGCGCTGGTGGGCACCCAGGGTGAGCCAGGGGCACGCGGGGGCTCTGTGGGGGTGGGAGCAGCACGGGGCACCCCCGGGTGACCCCCCCTGGCTCCCCAGACAAGGTCAGCTCGTCCAGCCCGCGGGCGGTGGAGGACGCGCGCGCCCGGGCGCTCTGCGGGGACGCGCGGCGCTGCCTCTACTACGAGACCTGCGCCACCTACGGCCTCAACGTGGACAGGGTCTTCATCGAGGGTGGGTGACTGTCCTCTGGGGGTGGGGACGGGGCTGGTGACATGGTGAGGGGGGGACAGTGACCAGAGTGCGATGGGGACCGTGGTGGGAGGGGCGCAGTGACCTGGTCAGACAGGGATGGTGGCCAGCGTGGGATCACATCTCCGTCAAGGGGAGTGGTGGCCACAGGGCCATGTCCAGGTGGGACAGGGACCATGTCCAGGTGGGATGGGGATGGGGGCCATGTCTAGGTGGGATGGGGACAGTGTCCAGGGTAATGCAGAAGACCATGTCCAGGTGGGGCAGAGCCATGGCTGGGTAGATCAGGGACCATGTTCACTCCTGTGGGATGGGGGCCACATCCAGGTGGGGTGGGGACAGTGTCCAGGTGGGATGGGGATGGGGACCATGTCTAGGTGGGATGGGGACAGTGTTCAGCAGCTGGGTGGGATGGGGACAGTGTCCAGGTGGGATGGGGCTGGGGATGGGGATGGGGCCCATGTCCAGGTGGGATGGCAATGAGGACCATGCCCAGGTGTGGGTATCCAGGTGTGGGTATCCAGGTGTGGGTATCCAGGTGGGGTACCCAGGTGTGGGTATCCAGGTGTGGGTACCCAGGTGTGGGTACCCAGGTGTGGGTATCCAGGTGGGGTACCCAGGTGTGGGTACCCAGGTGTGGGTATCCAGGTGGGGTACCCAGGTGTGGGTACCCAGGTGTGGGTACCCAGGCCGGTGCCAGGGCAGGTTGTGGCCCGGCCCTCCTGACCCAGGCTCCCTGCAGTGGCCCAGAAGGCCGTGGCGCTCAAGAAGCAGCAGCAGCTGATGGCGTCCTGCAAGTCCCTGCCCAGCTCCCCGAGCCACTCGGCCGCCTCCAC
This sequence comes from Setophaga petechia, assembly GCA_024362935.1. Classification (NCBI taxonomy): domain Eukaryota; kingdom Metazoa; phylum Chordata; class Aves; order Passeriformes; family Parulidae; genus Setophaga; species Setophaga petechia. The sequence goes on from JANCRA010000294.1 coordinate 13,089, forward strand.
CCCGGTGGGGGGGGTCCACCCCAGCCAGGTAACCCCAGGTAACCCCCGGCCCCCTCCCCAGCCCCGGGCACAGCCCAGGCTCACCCCGTGTCCCCCCCAGACCAGCAACGGTGGCCACACCAGCGACTACTCATCCTCACTGCCCTCCACCCCCAACGTGAGCCACCGGGAGCTGCGCAGCGAGACCCCGGCCCCGCTGGGCACCCCCAGCTCGCTGCACCGCGGGGCCAAGCGCCGCACCAGCCTCTTCGCCGTGAGTGCAGGGGGGCACCGGGGGCACCAGGGGCACCCTGGCACAGTGGCGGTGACATGGCGGGTGTGACATGCTGGATGTCCCCTTGGCAGTGTTACCCAGAATGTCATCCTGATAGGGTGGTGGCAGCAAGGGACATGTGGCAACAAGGGACATGTGGCAGCCCAGGTGTCCCCTGGCGGGGGTGGTGACATTGAGGGGCACAGGGCATCTCAGTTGTCCCCTTGGCATGGTGGCGGTGGCACTGAGGGTCGTGTGGGTATCCAATGTGGGGATGGGGGACATGTGGGCACCCAGTGTGTCCCCACCATGGGGCTTCTGATGTGTCCTCCAGCAGGGTGGTGGCGACACATGGCATCCATAACACCCCTGTGACATGGTGGTGGTGGCACTGAGGGACATATGGGCACCATCATGGGGCTTCTGATGTGTCCTCCAGCAGGGTGGTGGGGACACATGGCATCCATAGTGCCCCTGTGACATGGTGGTGATGGTGGCACTGAGGGACGTATGGGCACCCAGTGTGTCCCCACCATGGAGCTTCTGATGTGCCCTCTAGCAGGATGGTGGGGACACATGGCACATAGTGCCCCTGTGACATGGTGGTGGTGGTGGCATTGAGGGACAAACAGGGCACCCAGGGTGTTCCCACCATGGAGCTGCAGTGCTGGGGTCTGTGGCACCCCGATGTCCCCACCACCAGCCTCCAGCAATGGGGGGCATGTGGGCACACCGGTGTCCCCAGCTGTGCCCCGAGTGCCACCCCCTGTCCCACCCCGTGCCCGCAGACGCGCCGCGGCAGCGACTCCGAGAAGCGCAGCCTGGACAGCCGAGGCGAGGGCACCGGCAGCGGCCGTGCCATCCCCATCAAGCAGGTGGGTGGTGGCGGTGGCAGGACGCTGTGGCCGTGTCCCAGTGTCCCCTGTGTCCCCTCACCGCTCCCTGTCCCCAGAGCTTCCTGCTGAAGCGCAGCGGCAACTCCCTGAACAAGGAGTGGAAGAAGAAATACGTGACCCTGTCCAGCAACGGCCTCCTCTTCTACCACCCCAGCATCAACGTGAGCGTCCCCGTCCCCCCGTGTCCCCAAAGGGTGGCAGAGCCCGGTGTCACCCTCGCTGTCCCCGCAGGACTACATCCACAGCACGCACGGCAAGGAGATGGACCTGCTGCGCACCACGGTCAAGGTGCCGGGGAAGCGCCCGCCCCGCGCCATCTCCGCCTGCGGCCCCTCGGCCAGCATCAACGGGCTGCTGCGGGACCCCGAGCCCGCCGGTGAGCCCCGGGGCACCGCGGGAGGGGGGCACCCCGGGGGGGGCGCCGCGGTGACACCGTCCCTCCCCTTGCAGCCGCCGTCCCCTCGGTGGGGCTGAGCCTGCCCCCAGAGCCGGGGCTGAAGGTGGCCAAGGGGTCCCTGCAGCGCTGCGCCTCCGCCTCCAGCGCCAAGCTGGCCTCAGGTGAGTGACACCGGCACGGGCGGGGACACTGCCACCTCCCGGGCCACCCACAGGGACATCCCCATGGTGGCCCCGCTGAGCACGGTGACTCCTGAACAGCTGGTGGCCCTTGGTGGCCCTGGTGGTTCTGGGTCCTGGTGAGCCCAGGGACCTGGTGGCCTTTGCTGACCCTGGTGACCATGGTGAGCTCAGGGACCTCGTGGCCCTTGGTGGCCCTGGTGGTTCTGGAGGCCACAGGAACCCTGGTGGTCCTGGTGAGCTCAGGGACCAGGTGGCCCTTGGTGGCCCTGATGGTTCTGGTGGCTCTGGAGGTCACAGAAAACCTGATGGTCCTGGTGAGCCCAGTGATGACCCTAGTGACCACGGTGAGCTTAGGGACCTGGTGGTCCTTGGTGGCCCTGGTGGTTCTGGAGGCCACGGTAAACCTGGTGGATTTGGTCAGCCCAGGGACCTGGTGGCCCTTGGTGGCCCTGGTGACACCTGAGCAGCTCAGGGACCAGGTGGCCCTTGGTGGCCCTGGTGGCCACAATAACCCTGGTGGACTTGGTGAGCTGAGGTACTGGGTAGCCCTTGGTGACCCTGGTGACCACGGTGAGCTCAGGGATTTGGTGGCCCTTGGTGGCCCTGGGGGCTCTGGTGGTTCTGGAGGCCACGGTAAACCTGGTGGTCCTGGTGAGCTCAGGGACCTGGCGGCCCTTGGTGGCCCTGGTGACCACAATAACCCTGTTGGTCATGGTGAGCTCAGGGACCTGGTGGCCCTTGGTGGCCCTGGTGAGCCCAGGGACCTGGTGGCCCTTGGTGGCCCTGGTGAGGCCAGGGACCAGGTAGCCTTTGGTGGTGCTGGTGGCCACAGTGAAACTGTTGGCCCTGGCAAGCACATGGAGCTGGGAGTCCCAGAAGCCACAATGAACCTGGTGAGCCTGGTGAGCCCAGTGGCCCTGGTGACCCTCATAACCCTGGTGAGCCAAGGGGTTCTTGTGACCCTGGTGGCCCCAGGGATTTTGGTAAAACCAATGAACTTGGTGGCCTTAGGGTGGCAGTGAGATTCTGTGACCCTGGTGAGCTCTGATGGCCCCAATAAGCCCAGCACCTCTGGGGGACTTGTGACCCTGCTGACCACTGACTCCAGTGGCCCTGGTGGCCCAAATGGACTTGGTGACCCTGATAGCCCTGACCTGAGTGGTTCTGATGGACTTGGTGACCCTGGCAGCCCTGGGTGGTTCTGATGGACTTGGTGACCCTGATAGCCCTGACCTGGGTGGTCCTGATGGACTTGGTGACCCTGGTGGCCTCAGTGCTCCTGGTGAGCTCCCTGCTCCTCGGGAGCCTGGTGGCCCCGGTGTCCCCGGTGTCCATGGTGTCCCCAGCGTCCCACGTGTGGTGTCTTGGCAGAGTCCCCGCTGTCCTTCGAGGCCGTGTCCAGCCCTGGCAGCGCTGGCAGGGACCCTCCACCCTCGCCCCTGGTGGACAGGAAGAAGCACCGGAGGAAGAAGCTGATGACGCCGTCCAAGACCGAGGGCTCGGGTGGGCAGGCAGAAGGTGGGTGCCACAGCCATGTGTCCCCAGCCCCAGTCCCCCACGGTGGCACTGTGGGGACAAGGCCACCATCCTCCACGGCAAGGACGCCCCGGAATTCGGGGGGATCTGGGCTGATGCTGCCCCTCACCCCCCGGCCACGCTCAGCCACGCTGTCCACGCACCCCCCTCGCTCTGCCACCTTCTGCCTGCCACCTTCTGCACCGTCCCCAGGGCTTCGTGGGCCCCCCTGACTCTGTCCCCGTTTCCTCTCTCCACTCCTGCTGCCCGGACCCTCCGCAGCCAAGCGCAAAATGTGGAAATTAAAAAGTTTTGGTAGTTTAAGAAATATTTATAAAACAGGTAACGTGGCGTGAGCGGTGCCTCCCGTGCATGTGGCTGTGCCCCCCTTGCCTGCTGCCAGCTCGCCCCAGCCGGGGTGGGGACCTCTGGGGAGGGGGGTGGCAGGATCTGGGTGCCAGGGGTGGGTGTGGGGGGCTGGGCCCGTAGTGGGTATCGGACCCCCCGTCCCAGCGCCCCCGCGGGGGTCTCTGGTCCCGCAGAGGAGGAGAACTTTGAGTTCCTGATCGTGTCGAGCACGGGGCAGACGTGGCACTTCGAGGCCGGCAGCTTCGAGGAGCGCGACGCGTGGGTGCAGGCCATCGAGAGCCAGATCCTGGCCAGCCTGCAGTGCTGCGAGAGCAGCAAGAACAAGGTGGGAGCTCGGCGTGGGGGCCGGCGGGGCGCCCGTGCCACCCCCGTGCCCCTCTCACCCCCTGTGCCCCCTCCAGGCGCGCATGGACAGCCAGAGCGAGGCCGTGGCCATCCAGGCCATCCGCAACGCCCGGGGAAACTCACTCTGCGTGGACTGCGGGGCACCCAGTGAGTCTGGGGGCACCAGGGGGCACGGGAGGGTGTGGGACATGGGGGGACATCAGTTCATGGGACAGCAGTGCCCGAGGAAACTCGCTGTGCGTGGACTGCGGGGCACCCAGTGAGTCTGGGGGCACCAAGGGGCACGGGAGGGCGTGGGACAAGGGGAGACATCAGTTCATGGGACAAGGGGGGACATCAGTTCATGGGACAAGGGGAGACATCAGTTCATGGGACAAGGGGGGACATCAGTTCATGGGACAGCAGTGCCCGAGGAAACTCGCTGTGCGTGGACTGTGGGGCACCCAGTGAGTCTGGGGGACAATGGGGGGCACCAGAGTGCATGGTGGGGTGTGGTACATGGGGGGACATCAGTTCATGGGACAATGAGACATGGTGACCATGGGAACTCGCTGTGCATGGACTGCGGGGCGTCCAGTGAGTCTGGGGGACAATGGGGGACAGAGGGGGGGACATGGAGGGCATGAGACATGGAGGGACATCCATCCATGGGACATGGGGGACATCCATCCATGGGACAGCAATGCCCATGGGAGCTCGCTTTGCATGGACTGCGTGGCACCCAGTGAGTCTGGGGGACAACGGGGGGCACCAGAGGGAACGGGAGGGTGTGGGACATGGGGGACATCCATCCATGGGGCACGGGGGACATCGGTTCATGGGACAGCAGTGCCCTGCAGAGCCCTGAATGCAGGTGGTGGTGCCACGGGCCGTGGGCAACCGGGGTGAGGAAGGGCTTGGGCCACATGATGGCACGTGTGACACATGTGACACGGTGCTGTGGGTCACATGATGTCCTGGGCTGTGTGTTGGCATACGCCATGTGATGCCAAGGGCCACACGAGGGATGGCACAGACCACATGGTGCCATGGGTCACACAATGCCATGGGACACGTGATGCCATGGGTGACACTATGGATGGCAGAGGCCACACGGTGCCATGGGTAACACCATGCCAGGGTCACACAATGCCATGGGACATGATACCATGAGTGACACCATGCCACATGGTGCTGTGGGTCACTCCATGCCAGGGTCACACAATGCCATGGGACACGATGCCATGGGTGACATGATGCCACATGGTGCCATGGGACATGTGATACCGTGGGTGACACGATGCCATGTGGTGCCATGGGCCACACCATGCCAAGGTCACACAACACCATAAGCCACACAGTGCCATAGGACATGATGCCATGGGTGACACTATGGATGGCAGAGGCCACACGGTGCCATGGGTAACACTATGCCAGGGTCACACAATGCCATGGGACATGATGCCGTGGGTGACACCATGCCACATGGTGCTGTGGGTCACTCCATGCCAGGGTCACACAATGCCATAAGCCACACAGTGGCATGGGACATGTGATGCCATGGGTGACATGATGCCATGTGGTGCCATGGGCCACACCATGCCAGGGTCACACAATGCCATGGGACATGGTGCCATGGGTGACACTATGCCACACTGTGCCATGGCTCACCGCCAGCACGTGCCACGCCACGTGTCACACTGTGTCCCACCATGGGCACCCCAGGGGTGCCACAGCTCACCCACCGCCCCCGCTCACCCCGCAGACCCCACGTGGGCCAGCCTGAACCTGGGTGCCCTGATCTGCATCGAGTGCTCGGGCATCCACCGCAACCTGGGCACGCACGTGTCGCGCGTGCGCTCGCTGGACCTGGACGATTGGCCCCGCGAGCTGACCCTGGTGCTCTCGGCCATCGGCAACGCCACCGCCAACAGCATCTGGGAGCAGAACCCGCGCGGGCGCTGCAAACCCACCCACGAGTCCTCCCGGTGGGTGTGCCCGGCCCCGTGTGCCCCCGGTGTCACCTCTGTGCCTGTGTGCCCCCGGTGTCTCCCCCGTGTGCCCCCGGTGTCACCCCTGTGTGCCCCCGGTGTCACCTCTGTGCCTGTGTGCCCCCGGTGTCACCCCTGTGTGCCCCCAGTGTCACCCCTGTGTGCCCCCAGTGTCACCTCTTGTCACTATGTGCCCCCAGTGTCACCCTCCTGCCTGTCCGCCCTCAGTGTCACCTCTGTGCCTGTGTGCCCTCAGTGTCACCCCCTGTCCCTGTGTGCCCCCAGTGTCACCCCCGTGTGCCCCCAGTGTCACCTGCTGTCCCTGTGTGCCCCCGTGTCACCCCCGTGTGCCCCAGTGTCACCTGCTGTCCCTGTGTGCCCCCCGTGTGCCCCCAGTGTCACCCCCGTGTGCCCTCAGTGTCACCCCCTGTGCCTGTGTGCCCCCAGTGTCACCCCCTGTCCCTGTGCCACCACACGGCTCTGTCCTTTACGCTGCCGTGATGCCACCCTGCCATTCCTGGTGCCACCACATGTCACTGTCCCCTATGCCATGATGATGGCACCACATGTCCCTGTCCTCTGTGCCGCCGTGATGCCACCCTGCCATTTCTGATGTCATTGCATGACCCTGTCCTCTATGCCACCACAATGGCACCCTGCCATCCCTGATGCCACTGCCATCCCTGTCCTCTATGCCACCATGATGCCACCCTGCCGTCCCTAGCACCTCGTGTCCCCTATGTCCCCTGTGTCCTCTGTGTCCCCATGCCCCTCTGCCCTATGCCCAGGGAGGAGCAGGGTCGTGGATGTGTCCCTAACTCCTTGTGTCCCCTGTGTCCCCCTGTGTCCCCTGTGTACCCATGCCCTGTGCCCAGGGAGGAGTGGGAGTTGTGGATGTGTCCCTAACTCCCCATGTCCCCATGTGTCCCCCGTGTCCCCCGTGTGCCCAGGGAGGAGCGGGAGTCATGGATGTGTCCCTAACTCCCCATCTCCCCCCTGTCCCCGTGTCCCCGTGCCCAGGGACGAGCGGGAGTCGTGGATCCATCCCTAACTCTCCATGTCCCCCTGTGTCCCCCGTGTCCCCTCTGTGCCCAGGGAGGAGCGGGAGTCATGGATGTGTCCCTAACTCTCCATGTCCCCATGTCCCCTGTGTCCCCATGCCCAGGGAGGAGCGGGAGTTGTGGATCCATCCCTAACTCCCCATGTCCCCCTTTGTCCCCCATGCCCCCCGTGTCCCCTGTGTGCCCAGGGAGGAGCGGGAGTCGTGGATCCATCCCTAACTCCCCATGTCCCCCATGTCCCCCGTGTCCTCTCTGTGCCCAGGGAGGAGTGGGAGTAATGGATCCATCCCTAACTCCCCGTGTCCCCCATGTCCCCCATGTGTCACCATGCCCAGGGAGGAGAGGGAGTCATGGATGTGTCCCTAACTCCCCATGTCCCCGTGTCCCCCGTGTCCCCTCTGTGCCCAGGGAGGAGTGGGAGTCGTGGACTCATCCCTAACTCCCCATGTCACCCCATGTCCCCATGTCCCATGTCCCCATGCCCAGGGAGGAGCGGGAGTTGTGGATCCATCCCTAACTCCCCGTGTCCCCCATGTCCCCCATGTCCCCATGCCCAGGGAGGAGTGGGAGATGCAGATGTGTCCCTAACTCCCCGTGTCCCCCATGTCCCCATGCCCAGGGAGGAGTGGGAGATGCAGATGTGTCCCTAACTCCCCGTGTCCCCCGTGTCCCCTCTGTGCCCAGGGAGGAGCGGGAGATGCAGATGTGTCCCTAACTCCCCGTGTCCCCCATGTCCCCATGCCCAGGGAGGAGTGGGAGATGCAGATGTGTCCCTAACTCCCCGTGTCCCCCCATGCCCCCCGTGTCCCCCGTGTGCCCAGGGAGGAGCGGGAGTCGTGGATCCGTGCCAAGTACGAGCAGCGCCTGTTCCTGGCCCCGCTGCCCGCGGCCGAGGCGCCGTTGGCCGAGCGGCTGCTGGTGGCCGTGGGCCAGCAGGACCTGCCCGCGGTGCTGCTGCTGCTGGCCCACAGCCACAAGGAGCAGCTCAACGTGCCCACGGCCGACGCCGAGCGGCGCACGGCGCTGCACCTGGCCTGCGACACCGCCCAGGTGGTGGTCACCCAGCTGCTGGTGTGGGTACGTGGGCACCCTGGGTGGGTGGGCAGGGAGGTGGGCACGGGGCGTGGTGGGGCCTTGAGGGGGTTCTGGGGGATGTGGGGTCACCATGGGTGGTGTAGTGTGGCCATGAGGGGTGTGGTGCTGCTGTGGGAGATGTGGGGTGGTCTTGGGGGACGTGGTGTGGTCATGGGGATGACCACACCACATCTCTCAAGGCCACACCAACTTGGTGGTGGTCTTGGGGACCATAGGGTGGTCATCGGGAGTGTGGTGTGGTCTTGTGGACTATGGAGTGGTCATTGGGGAAGTGGGACGGTCGTGGGGACATGGAGTGGTTATTGGGGACTGTGGTGTGGTCACAGGGACCATGGGGTGGTCATCGGGAACTATGGGGTGGTCTTGGGGACCGTGAGTTGGTCATCAGGGATGTGGTGTGGTCTTGAGGACTATAGGGTGGTCACTGGGGCATGGTAAGGTCTTGAGGGATGGGGGATGGTCATGGGGACCATGGGGTTGTCATGGGCTCCATGGGGTGGTCATCGGGCTTGTGGTGTGGCCTTGAGGGATGGGGGGTGGTCATGGGGACCATGGGGTTGTCATGGGGACCATAGGGTGGTCATCAGGGATGTGGTGTGGTGTGTTCTTTAGGGACCAAGGTGTGGTTAGTGGGGACATGGGGTGGTCTTGAGGGACAGGGGTGGTCATGGGGACCATGGGGTGGTCATTGGGGATGTGGTGTGGTCATGGGGACATGGGGTGACCTTGGCAGCCATGGCATGGCCAGGAGGCGAGTGACATGGCCATGAGGACCATGGGGTGGCTTTGGGGGACATGGTGTGGTCATGGGGGACATGGTGCAGTCCTGGAGACCACGGGGTGGTCACTGGAGATGTGATGTGGTCATGGGGACTGTGGTGTGGTCACTGGGGACATGGGGTGGTCTTGAGGGCTGGTCATGGGGACTGTGAGGTGGTCTTGGGAACTGTGGGGTGGTCTTGAGGGATGGGGGTGGCCTTGGAAACTGTGGCATGGCCAGAAGTTGAGTGATGTGGCCATGAGGACCGTGGGGTGGCTTTGGGGGACATGGTATGGTCATGGGGACATGGGGTGGTCATTGGGGACTGTGGGGTGGTCTTGAGAGATGTGGGGTGGTCATGGGGACATGGGGTGGTCATTGGGGACGTGGTGTGGTCATTGGGAATGTGGTGGAGTCTTGAGGGATGTGGGGTGGCCTTGGGGACCCTGGCATGGCCAGAAGTTGAGTGATGTGGTCATGAGGACCGTGGGGTGGCTTTGGGGGACATGGTGTGGCCGTGGGGGCTGTGAGGTGTTCATGGGGCACCTGGAGCAGGCTTGGGGATCACGGCACTGCCAGGGGGAAGATCATGGGGTTGGAGGGACTATGAGGGGGCTGTGGGGGGGTCTGGTGCTGCTGTGGGAGATGTGGGGTGGTCTTGGGGGACATGGTGTGATCATGGAGACTATGGAGTGGTCATGGGGACCCTGGGGTGGTCATCGGGGATGTGGTGGGGTCTTGGGGACTATGGGGTGGTCCTGGGGACCATGGGGTGGTCAGTGGGGGCATGGTATGGTCTTGAGGGATGTGGGGTGGTCATGGAGACCATGGGGTGGTCACTGGGGATGTGGTGTGGTCATTGGAAATGTGGTGGGGTCTTGAGGAATGTGGTGTGGTCTTGGGGACACGGGGTGGTCTTGAGGGATGTGGGGTGGCCTTGGGAGCCATGGCATGGCCAGGAGGAGAGTGATGTGTCCACGAGGACCATGGGGTGGCTTTGGGGACATGGTGTGGTCACTGGAGATGTGGTGTAGCCTTGAGGGATGGGGGGTGACCTTGGGAACTGTGACGTGGCCAGAAGTTGAGTGATGTGGCCATGAGAACCGTGGGGTGGCTTTGGGGGACACAGTGTGGCCATGGGGACACGGTGCAGTTCTGGGGACAATGGCACGACCATGGGGGATGTGAAGCGTCCGTGGCCATCCTGGGATGTCCAGGACACCCTGGGGGGACACGGGGGATGTGCCCCACCCCCGTGGGACCCCGCACGGCCTGCGGGGCTGTGCCGGGGGGACACGCGGTGGCCCCGCGGGTGACACCGAGCCGTGCCCGCAGTACGGGGCCGACGTGCGGGCCCGGGACGGTCACGGCCGCACCGCGCTGTTCTACGCCCGCCGCGCCGGCAGCCGCGAGTGCTCGGACATCCTGCTGCAGCACGGCTGTCCCGGCGAGGGGCCCGGCAGCCCCCCGACCCCCGGCAGCCCCCCGACCCCCGGGCCCCCGACCCCCGGCGGGCCCCCGACCCCCGGGCCCCGCCGCCGCAGCAGCTGCGCCAGCGTGGGGCCCTGCGAGCCCCGCTCTGCCCTGGTATAGCCCCGAGGGGCCCGGAGCCCCCCGGTGCCACCCCCGGCTGGGCGTGCCCGCGGCCCGGGGCCATCCCGGTGCCACCCCCGGGCTCGCCCCGTGCCCACGGTTTGTACTTTTGATGCTCTATTTATTATCCTTTATTATCCTTTCCATGTCGGGGTCTCCGCTGGTCCTGTCCCCCCCTCTCCGTGCCAGTGACCCCCACGCCAGGGGTCACAGTGATGCCACTGCCACCTTCCTGTCCTCTCGCCGGGGTATTGTGCCCCAGCGTGGGGTGGGCACAGCTGGGGTGGGGGCACTGAGGGCGGGGTAACCCCTGTCCCTGTCACTCCTTGCCCGTGCCACCCCCTGTCCCTGTTGTCACCTTCACGCCCCCATTGTCCCCTGCTCACATCACCGTGTCCTACCCCCGTCCCCGTTCCCGCGTGCTGTGTCCCCCTCCCCTTGTCACCTCCCCAGGTCACCCTCGCCACCCCCTCTGTCCCCCTGTCCCCGTGTCCCCCCCGGCCGTGCCCCCCCCGCCCTGGCACAGCCCCGGCTCGGTGGCAGGAGCAGAGCAGACCCCGACCCCCCCTCTCCTTTTCTACAGCAACCTTTTGTACGCCCCCTCCCCCTTTCCGTGCCCCGCCATCCCCCCCGCGGCCCGCCCCCCCCCCCCGCCCCCCGTTTTTCGGTTTCCCTCGGGATCCCCGTTATTAATTTATTGCTTTGTTCAGCGATAGGATAGAGCCAGCCCCTCCTCCCGCGGGGGGGCACGGCCGGCGGGACCCCCGAGCCCCTCCCGCCGGCCTGGGGGGCCGCCGCGCCCCCCTCCCGGGACCCCCCCATGAATGTAGGGGCGCCCCAGCTGTGACGCCCCCGAGACGCCCCCGCGGGGCCGGCGGGGCCGAGCCGGGGAGCCCGGGGGGGGCCGGGGGTGGGAGGGGTCGGTGGGGGGGGACCCAGGCCCGGGGAGGGCCCGGGGGGTCCGGGGGGGGCCCGGGGGGCCGGGCCGTGTACAGCGATTTCATCTCTCGGGTGTGACTGTAAGTACGTGACAATGTCGGACACTGGTGCTGTGACACGGCTCGTCCTTCCCGGGGACACGGGGGGGACAGGAACGCGGGGGCACAGGGGGCACAAGGGGCACGGGGGGGGCACAGAGCACATGGAGGACACGGGGGACACAACGTGCAGGGGACACGGGGAGACACAGGGGACACAGAGAGCACAGGGGACACGGGGATGGCAGGAACGCGGGGGCACAGGGGGCACAGCATGCGGGGGACACGGCGGGGGGGGCACAGGGGACATGGAGGGGGCACAGGGGACATGGAGGGCACGGAGGACACGCGGGGCACAGGGGACATGGAGGGCACAGAGGACACGGGGGACACAGCGTGCGGGGGACACGGGGAGACACAGGGGACATAGAGGGCACAGGGGATACGGGGGTGGCAGGAACTCGGGGGGCACAGGGGACACGGGGGCACAGGGGACACGGGGGCACAGGGGACATGGGGGTACAGGGGACATGGAGGGCACGGGGGGCACGGGAGACACGGGGAGCACAGGGGACACGAGGGTGGCAGGAACGCGGGGGGCACAGGGGGCACAGCATGCGGGGGACACGGGGGACATGGAGGGCACAGGGGACACTGCGTGCGGGGAGCACAGGGGACACGAGGGGACACAGGGAACACGGGGGTGGCAGGAACGAGGGGGGCACAGGGGACACGGGAGGACGCAGGGGACATGAAGGCTGCGGGGGACATGGAGGGCACAGGGGACACGGGGGTGACAGGAACGCGGGGGCACAGAGGGCACAGCATGCGTGGGACACGGTGGGGGCACAGGGTACACGGGGGACACGGGGACGGCAGGAACGCGGGGGGACACAGAGGGGACATGGAGGGGGCACAGGGGACATGGAGGGCACGGGGGACACGGAGGGACACGGGGGGGCACAGGGGACACATCGTGTGCGGGGCACGGGAGGGCACAGGGGACACGGCGGGGCACGGGGGGGGACACGGGACATGCGGTGGGCACAGGGGACATGGAGGGCACAGGGGAAACGGGGGACACGGGGATGGCAGGAACGCGGGGGGACACAGGGGACATGGAGAGCGCGGGGGACACGGGAGGGGCACAAGGGACACAGAGGGCACGGGGGACACGGGTGACACAGGGATGGCAAGAACATGGGGGGACACAGGGGACACGGGGGCACAGGGGACAGGGAGGACACGGGGGACACGGAGGGACACGGGGGGGACACAGGGGACACGGGAGCGCAGGGGACAGGGAGGACACGGGGGGCATGGGGGTGGCAGGAACGCAGGGGACACGGGGGCACGGGGGGGACACAGGGGACATGGAGGGCACGGGGGACACGGGTGGGCACTGGGGGGGCACTGGAGGGCGCTGGGGGCACAGGGGGACACGGGGGGACACCGAGGGACACTGGGGAGGGGTCGCTGCCCCGGTCCGTGCCCCGCCGGTCACCGGCGCCCCCGCCCTGACCGGAGCTGAGCAGCGGGGGCGGGGCCTGGGGGCGGGACAGCGCAGCAGTGGGCGTGACAATCGGTCTGGGGCGGGGCTTGCATAGTAATAAGATGGGCGGGGCCTGAGGGATGGTGAGTTGATGTACGACCGCCCGTATGTAAATAAGAGGGCGTGGCCAAGCATCATGTTATGATTTAAAAGGGCGGGGCTTGATAGGTAGGCAAGGCTGTGATGCAAATAAGGAGGGCGTGGCTAAGCGAGGGAGGGCAGGGGCGGTGCCTGGTGTGTGGGCGGGGCTTAGTGGGGTGTGGTGATGTGTGGGCGTGGCCTGTGGGACTGGGTGGAGCCAACCCCGCCCGGCTGCAGCCGCTGGACCGCGGAGATGGGGAGGGGACACGGGGGGGCCGGGAGGGCTGTGCGGGGACAAAGGGACACGGGGACACCAAAATCGGACACGGGGACACCAAAATGGGACACGGGGACACCAAAATGGGACATGAGGACACCAAAATCGGACACGGGGACACCAAAATCGGCCACAGGGACACCAAAATCGGACACGGGGACACCAAAATCTGCCACCCCGCCCTGTACCGCCCCCAGCCTTCAGTAACCCCCTCACCCCCACTGTCCCCTCCTCGTCCCCAGCCGCTGCTCCCGTCACCCCCCGACGGTCTCCGAGGTGTCCCCTGGACCCCCCCAGCCCCGCTGTCCCCAGTGGGACCCTCCCCCCCCTCTGTGTCCTGGTGAGACCCCCGGGCCCCCCCAGCCCCCCCCAATCCCTCAGCCCCGCTTTGCCCCCTCCCCGCACCCCCCGGATCAAGGCCGTCACATCCCCGCAAAGCTCATTAATGGCCGCTAATTGGGGCCGCGAGGGTCCGCCTGGGGGGCGCGGGAGATGGGGGGGGCGGGGGGGGAGTCTCAGGGTGTTTGGGGTCCCCAGGGCAGGAATGAGGGGGGCTCCCCCAAACAGGAGCCTCCTTCACCCCCCAGCTCGGGGGGCACCGTCCCCTCTCCCGCCCCCCCCAAATTCCCCCTCCGGCCGCCCCCAGGAGCTGGGGGGGGGTCACATGGGGGGGTCCAGGACCCGGGGGGGGGTGGTCCAGGGTCTCGGGGCGTCCTTGGGGGGCGGGGGGACAACACGGACTTGGGGGGGGTCACTGTCACCATGGAGGGACACCCTGAGGGGGGGGCACGGTCACCTCAGCCACAGAGGTGGGGACGCGACAGGAGGGGACAGGAGGGGACAGAAGGGGACGGTCCCCACAGAGGGGCCTGGCACTGTGCCCCCCTTGGGGTCCTGTCGGGGTCCCATCACCCAGAGCCCCCCCATGGGACCCTTCCCCAGCTCCGTGTCCTGCTCAGGCCCCTCCGGACCCCCCCCGGTCCCCCCAAACCCCCCAGGCCCCGTCCCGCGGTGTCCCCGCTCCCGCCACCCCCGGCTCGGGGCCACCCAATCCCCTCAAAGCTCATTAACAGCCGCTGATTAAGGCCTCATTAGGGCCACGCTGGGGTGGGCGCAGGACACGGGGGGGGGCTCGGGGCATTTGGGGTCCCGGGGCAGGAATGGGGCCATGGGGAGGGGGGGAACCCCCAAATTTGGGGCCACATTCACCGCGGGGGGGTCAGGCAAAGGGACGGGCAGGGCTCGGGGGCTTTGGGGGCTCTGAGGGCCGGGTGGCTCCGGGTGGCGTTGGGGGGTCGCGGGGGGTCCCGGTGGCGTTGGGGGTCGCGGGGGTCCCGGTGGCGTTGGGGGTCCCGGGGGTCCCGGTGGTGTTGGGGGTCCCGGGGGGGCTCAGGGGGGGTCGGTAGCGGGGTCTGTAGCCGTAGGGGCGCAGCCGCTGGCTCAGGTACTCCAGCTCGTACATCCCCTCCCCGGACACGTAGTGGAAGGACACGGCCAGGTCCGAGCAGCACTGCGGGCCCTGCGGGGACACAGGGGGACACAGGGGGTGGCACCGGGCACCCAGAGCCCCCCACCCCCCTTGGTGGCACGGGCAGGGTGGGGAGGGGGCGCTGGGGGTTGTTCTGGTCTGAGCAGGGTGGGGACAGCGCCAGCACAGAGGGCACGGGAGCACGGAGGGGACACTGGTGACAGAGGGGACACTGGTGACAGAGGGGACACGGGTGACAGAGGGGACACTGGTGACAGAGGGGACACGGGTGACAGAGGGGACACCGCGGCTGGAGCTCGGGCCCCACTGTAGGGGGGGACACACTGGGGGCCACGGCCATGGCAGGGGGGTCATGGCTGGGCAGGGAACACCAAGGCCACTGGGTCACACTGGGGCACGTGTGGCTGTGTGTGACGGGGACACGGTGGTCACACATGGGGACACGGTGGTCACACACAGCTGCACAGTGCAGGGACATCCTGGCATGGCCAGGGACCTGGCAGGGATTTGGGGGGCGATGCCACGGCCCCCCACGTTGGCACGACATGCCAGCCGGGCACGGGGGTGGCTCTGGCTGCACCTCGAGGGTGTCACGGCCATAGGAGTGGCCAGGGACACGCGGGGGAGTGGTGGCCACGCACGGTGGGGACACCAGAGCCGCACGAGGGGTTTGTGGCTGTGTGACAGCCGGGCACGGTGGGCACAGATGCCACCCGAGGAGAGCTGTGCCACTCCCAGGGGCACAGCGGCTCCTGAGGACACACACGGGGGGTTCTGGCCGTGCCTGGGGGGGCACAACCAGGGTGTGACAGTGACCCGGCCGGGCTGTGACCCACCTCCACCACGGGGTACCAGCAGTACTGCGGGTACCAGAAGCCGCGGGCGAAGCGGTGCGTGAGGTGGATCTCGGGCGGGAAGGGGTGGAAGGTCTCCCGTCCCCGCGTGTCCCGCGAGTCCCCCACGGCCACCCCGAGCCGCTCCAGGCACTGTCCCAGCGCCACGTCCTCCTCGGGGCCGCCGCGGCCGCAGGTGCCGCGGGCCAGGGCGGGGGCCAGGCGGCTCAGAGCCCCCCGGCTCAGCACGTAGCCGGCCCCGCCGCTCATGTAGCCCTGGCGGGCGAAGGGGCGGAAGCGTTTGCCGAGGTAGAGCGGCCGCTGGGGCGGGAGCGCGGCCAGCAGCCAGCGCAGGTTGTCCAGCAGCACGAAGGTGTCGTCGTCGGCCTTGAGGAACCACTCGGCGCTGGCGCGGAGGTGCCGGTGCACGAACAGCAGCGCCCGCACGGTTTTGCGGTAGAGCTGCCCCCGGCCCTCGGGCACCCCCAGCCCCAGCGCGGGGAAGAGCGGGGCGGGCTCGGAGCTGACGAACAGCGCCACGTTGCAGTGTCGCGCCCAGGTATCCCGCACGTGCCGGGCTTTGCTCTCCAGGTTTTGGGGCGCTGTCATCACCCAGCACAGCACCCGCACCCGCTGGAACAGCCCCCGCGCCACCGCCGCGTCCTCGCCTGCGGGACGGCGGGACAGAGACCGCGATGTCCCCGCGCTGTCGCTGCCGGGGCGTGGGGACTGTCCCCAACCCGCGGAGTTGGGGGAGTGGGGAGGCGCATTCCCCATCCCTGCCGTGCCTCAGTTCCCCCCCGTTCCTCAGTGACGCCCCCCACATTCCCCAGCCCTGCCGTGCCTCAGTTTCCCCCACCTCAGCGCGTCCCCAGCACCATAAATTCCCCTCTGTCTGAGCCTCAGCTGTGCCCCCATCCCTCAGCTGCCACTCTCAGGGGAGGTCACTGTCCCCAACCCCTGGAGCAGAGGGTGTGAGGCACCCCCACATCCCCCTGCCAGTCCCAACCCCCCCCGTATCCCCCCCCGTGTCCCCTCCCGGTGCCACCCAGCGCCCACCTGCAGCGTCCGACGGGGCCGCGCCGTAGAGCGCGGGGGACGGGGGGGTCCCGGGGGGGCCATGGGGCACCCGGGGGTCCCGGCTGGGGGCGGGCACCGGCTGGGGCAGCTGGAGGCCGCGGAGGAGGAGGAAGGTGGTGATGAAGCCCACCAGGACACCCCCGTGGAAGGACAGGCGGGGGCTCTGCAGGCCCAGGAGCAGCATGGGGACACCTGGGGGGGTCAGTGGGGACCCCCTGTTAGTGTGGGGACACCTGGGGGGGGGGGTCAGTGGGGACCCTCTATCACCATGGGGACACCCCCCTGTCACCATGGGGACACCTGGCTTGTGGGTCTGGGGGTCAGTAGGGACCCCCCTGTCACCCCCCAGCGCTGCAGCTTCATCTGCCCGGTGGGGCAGCCCCGGGGTGGAGCCCGTGGGAGGACGGGGGGACAGGGGACAGAGCCACGGAGGGGACAGGGGGAGTGACACCCAGGGACAGGGTGACACCCACGGGACAGGAACGGCACCACCCCGAGCCGGGCACCCCAAATCCAGGGGGGCACAGGGTGGGGGACACTGAACTCTGCTCTCAGTTAGGGGGGGACAGCGGTACCTCCCCCCCCACCCCTGGGGTATCCTCAGCCGGGGGGGGACAGCGGGGTCGGGGGGCGCTGTGGAACGGGGGGCGCCGGCTGTGGCCTCACCTGGTGCCGCGGGTCGGGGGTCCCGGCCCAGCCCGGGGGTCCCACGGTCTCGGTCGGTTCCTGGGTCCTGGTTGGTCTGGGGGCCCTGCTGGGTCCCGGCGGATCCGGGGGCCCGGGGGTTCCTGGGGGTCCCGTCAGTGCCGGTGGCACCGCTGTCCCCGAGGGCTCTGACGGTCCCGGTCCCTCCGGGGGTCCCGGTGGCTCCGCTGTGCCCCGAGGTTGGGGTAGTCCCGGTGGTGCCGGTTCGTTTGGGACCCCGGTGTCCCCGCTGTCCCCGAGGGCTCTGACGGTCCCGGTCCCGGTCCCTTCGGGGGTCCCGGTCGCTCTGCTGTGCTCCGAGGTTGGGGCGGCCCCGGTGGCACCGCTGTCCCCGAGGGCTCGGGCGGTCCCGGTCCCTCCGGGGGTCCCGGTGTCCCCGCTGTGCCCCGAGGCTGGCGCGGTCCCGGTCCGTCCGGGTGTCCCGGTGGTCCCGGTGTCCCCGCTGTCCCCGAGGCTGGGGCGGTCCCGGTGGTCCCGGTCCGTCCGGGTGTCCCGGTGGTCCCGGTCCGTTCCCGGTGGTTCCGGTGGTCCCGGTCCGTCCGGGTGTCCCGGTGGTCCCGGTCCGTTCCCGGTGGTTCCGGTGGTCCCGGTCCGTCCGGGTGTCCCGGTGGTCCCGGTCCGTTCCCGGGTCCCGGTCGCCCCGCGTTCCCCGCCCCCCGCGCTCCCATTGGCCGGAGCGGGGCGAGCCCCTGGCCCCGCCCTAATTCTGATTGGCTGCCGCGCCCACGGCCCCGCCCCTCAATTTGGGCGGGGGGGAGGAACGGAGACCCCGGGTCAGGGGGGGACACGGGGGGGGGGACACAGACAGAGCCCGGGGCGACCTCGGTTTATTGATAAAAGGTGGGGGGGGGCGGCGTACGCGACATCTCATTATGAGAGAGAGACCCCCCGGGCCGGGGGCGGCACCAACGGCTCCAGCGGCAACAGGACCCCCCCCCCCAATTACACCCCCCACCCCCCGAAAATCACGGCCAGTCCTCCCCCCTGCCCCCCCCAGTTCATCCGTGTCACAAAGGCCCGCGGTGACAGCGCAGGGTCCCCTGGGGGGGCACAGTGACATCCCCCCCCCCCCAAAGAGAGCAGGGTCCCTTGGGGGCACAGTGACATCCCCCCCCCCCCAAAGAGAGCAGGGTCCCCTGGGGGGGCACAGTGCCCTCCCCTCTCCTGGGTGGGGGTCACAGTGATGTCCCCCAGACGGGCAGGGTCCCCTGGGGGGGCACAGTGCCCTCCCCTCTCCTGGGTGGGGGGCACAGTGCCCTCCCCTCTCCTGGGTGGGGGGCACAGTGCCCTCCCCTCTCCTGGGTGGGGGGCACAGTGCCCTCCCCCAGACGGGCAGGGTCCCGGGGGGGTCACAGTGATGTCCCCCAGCAGGGCAGGGTCCCCTGGGGGGGCACAGTGCCCTCCCCCCAAAGAGGGCAGGGTCCCCCGGGGTCCTTGGGGTGCCCCCCGTGCCCGATGCCAGGGCAGGGCAGGGATGAAGCCACAATTCCGGGGGGGCCGTTCAGGATTTAAGGGCTCAGATTGGGGGGGTCAGAAGTCTTGGTCCTCGGCGTCGGCGGGCGGGGGGGGCTCCTGGCGGCCCCCCCAGACGAAGCTGTAATTGTCCTGCAGGGCCTGCAGCCGCCGCCGCTCCTTCTGCGCCTCCTCCGTGCCCTGCACCTGCGGGAATGGGGCAAATCAGTGCCCACCTGTGCCCGCCGGCATCTGTGCCCCCTGTCACCCCTGTGCCCACCGACATCTGTGCCCACCGGCATCTGTGCCCCCGTCACCCCTGTGCCCACCTCACCTCCGTGCCCTGCACCTGCAGCAACGGGCACATCAGTGCCCACCTGTGCCCACCGGCATCTGTGCCCACCAACATCTGTGCCCACCCACATCTGTGCCCACCCACATCTGTGCCCCCTGTCACCCCTGTGCCCACCGACATCTGTGCCCACCAACATCTGTGCCCACTTGACATCTGTGCCCCTGTCACCCCTCACCTCCGTGCCCTGCACCTGCAGCAACGGGCAAATCAGTGCCCACCTGTGCCCACCGACATTTGTGCCCCCTGTCACCCCTGTGCCCACCTCACCTCTGTTCCCTGCACCTGCGGGAAAGGGCAAAATCAGTGCCCACCTGTGCCCACCAACATCTGTGCCCACCTGACCTCCGTGGCCAGTTGACATCAGTGCCCACCCTGACCTCTGTGCCCTGCACCTGGGGAGGGCGGACATCAGTGCCCACCTGATCTCAGTGCCCCCCCCATTCCCTCAGTGCCCACCCTGACCTCCATGCCCTGCACCTGGGGAGGGGGAAATCAGTGCCCACCTCACCTCTGTGCCCACCTGATCACCTGATCTCAGTGCCCCCTTCAATCAGTGCCCACCTGACATCTGTGCCCACCCTGATCTCAGTGCCCTGCACCTGGGGGGGAGGGGAAATCAGTGCCCACCTCACCTCTGTGCCCCCTCTCACCTCAGTGCCCCCCCTTCACCTCAGTGCCCCCCAATTCACTGCCCCCTTCACCTCTGTGCCCACTTGACCTCTCTGCCCCCTTCATCTCGGTGCCCCCCTGACCTCAGTGCCCTCCCTTCACCTCACTGCTCCCCCCTCACCTCGGAGCCCCCTCCCCATCCCTCAGAACCTCTCCCCCGCCCCTCGGAGCCCCCTCCCCATCCCTCAGAACCCCTCCCCATCCCTCAGAACCCCTCCCCATCCCTCAGAACCCCTCCTCATCCCTCAGAGCCCCCTCCCCATCCCTGGGAGCCCCCTCCCCATCCCTCAGAGCCCCCTCCCCATCCCTGGGAGCCCCCTCCCCATCCCTCAGAGCCCCCTCCCCTGCCCCTCGCAGCCCCCCTCTATCCCTCAGAACCCCTCCCCATCCCTCAGAGCCCCCTCCCCTGCCCCTCGCAGCCCCCTCCCATCCCTCACAGCCCCCTCCCCATCCCTCAGAACCCCCTCCCCATCCCTCAGAACCCCTCCCCATCCCTCAGAACCCCCTCCCCATCCCTCGGAACCCCCTCCCCATCCCTCGGAACCCCCTCCCCATCCCTCGGAGCCCTCTCCCCATCCCTCAGAACCCCTCCCTATCCCTCGCAGCCCCCTCCCCATCCCTCGCAGCCCCTCCCCATCCCTCGCAGCCCCCTCCCCATCCCTCCTCGCCCCCCCGCCCCTCGCCCCCCCGCACCAGGATGCTGAGGAAGATTTCCTTCAGGCTCCGCGAGTCCTCCTCCGACAGCCACTGCGCCCCCTCCTCCTCCTCGCCCCCCGACGCCGCCGTCACGATCTTGATCTCGATTTTCCCTGCCGAGGGGGCGCGGGGGGGGTTGATTTGGGCCGGGGGGGCTCTCCCCGTGCCGCCCCCTCCCCCGGCAGGACCCCCCCCATACCTTCAGCGCGCAGCCCCCTCCTTGGCCAGCAGCTCCCGCACCTCGCTCTCCACCTGCGGGGGGCTCTGCTTGCCCCGGGGGGGCTCCCGATCCTCCCGGGGGGGCTCCTGCTTGCTCCGGGGGGGCTCCCGATCCTCCCGGGGGGCGTCGCGGCTGCCCCCGACCCTGCCCATCCGCACCCGCACCCGCCCGTCCTTGGGCACGCGGGGGCTGCTGCCCTTCCTCGCGGCTCCCTCCTCCTCCTCCTCCTCCTCCTGCTCCTCCTGCTCTCTGCGGCCGCCGCGGGGGTCGCGGGGGGGCTCGGCCCTGTCCAGCCGCTCCATCAGGCGGCTCAGGGTGCTCGCCAGGGTGCGCGTGGCGCGGCTCCGGTCGAACTCGCCCTTGAGCCCCTCGGTCTCCAGCTCCTCCTCCACCTGCGGGAGGGTTCGGGGCCGGTTCGGGGCCGGCTCAGCACGGAGCCGAGCAGCGGGGCCAGAACGGGGGTCCCCAGGGGGTCCCCAGGCTGTCCCCACCTCTGCTGGGCACCCCTGGTCATCCCATGGGGTCCCCAGCCCAGCCAGGGGATCCCCTACCCAGCCAGGGGGTCCCCAGTGTTGTTGGGAGAGGGTCCCAGCCCAGCCAGGGGGTCCCGACCCTCCCAGGGGGTCCCCAGCCTAGACAGGGGGGTCCCAGTGCAGCCAGGGGGTCCCGACCCTCCCAGGGGGTCCCCAGCAGAGTTGGGAGGGGGTCCCAGCATGGTCAGGGGGGTCCCCGGTGTGGCCAGGGTGGTCCCACAGCATTGAGGGGATCCCCAGTTGGGGGAGGGGGGGTGGCAGCCAATCCAGCAGGGGCTCCCCGAGTGCAGCCTGGGTGGGGGTCCCACAGTCCAGCCTGGGTGGGGGTCCCACAGTGCAGCCTGGGTGGGCCCAGCTTGGCCAGGGGGTCCCATCCCTGCCAGGGGGTCCCAGTGTCCCTATGGGGGTCCCAGCATGGTCAGAGGGGTCCCACTGTCACTGTGGGGATCCCAACCCAGTCAGGGGGTCCCAGCTCCATCAGGGGGGTCCCAGCCCCTCAGGGGGTCCCCAATGGGGGTCCCAGCCCCTCATGGGGGGTCCCACCCCAATCAGGGGGTCTCAGTGCTCCTGTGAGGGTCCCAGCCCAGCCAGGGGGTCCCAGTGTCCCTCTGGGGGTCCCAGTGTCCCTGTGGGGATCCCACCCCAATCAGGGGGTCCCAGCCCCTCAGGGGGTCCCCAATGGGGGTCCCAGTGCCTCGGGGGGGTCCCACCCCAATCAGGGGGTCCCAGTGCTCCTGTGAGGGTCCCAGCCCCTCAGGGGTCCCCAATGGGGGTCACAGCCCCTCAGGGGGGTTCCACCCCAATCAGGGGGTCCCAGTGCTCCTGTGAGGGTCCCAGCCCCGCAGGGGAGTCCCAGCCCCTCAGAGGATCCCCAATGGGGGTCCCAGTGCCCCATTAGGGGGGGTCCCAGCCCCTCAGGGGGGTCCCAGCCCCTCAGGGGTCCCCAGGGGGGCTCCCAGTGCCCCATTAGGGGGGTCCCAGCCCCTCAGGGGGGTCCCAGCCCCTCGGGGGTCCCCACCTCGCTGATGATGCTGTCGAACTCCTGCTCCATCTGGTTCTTCACCTCCTCCTTCAGCCTCGCCACCTGCTCCCGGGGCAGCAGCTCCAGCCCGGCCAGCAGCGGCCCCGCCTCCTCCTCCTCCTCCTCCTCATCTTCATCCTCCTCCTCCTCCTCCTCCGCCGCGGGGGGGGGGCTCGGGGCCGGGCAGGGCCTCGGGGCTGGGGGGGCTCTGGGGGGCCCGCGGGGGCTGGGGCAGCTCGGGCAGCTCGGGCAGCTCGGGCAGCTTCCTCCTCCTCCTCCTCCTCCTCGCTCGCCTTCTCCTTGGCCTGGGGCAGCGGGAGGGGGCTCAGGGGGGCACGGGGGGCACCGAGGGGGCACTGAGGCATGGGGGCACCAAGGGGGGCACTCACTGAGGCACGGGGTGCTCAGGGGGCACTCACTGAGGCACGGGGTGCTCAGGGGGCACTCACTGAGGCACGGGGGGCACCGAGGGGGCACTCACTGAGGCACCGGGGGCACCAAGGGGGGCACTCACTGAGGCACGGAGGGCTCAGGGGGGCACGGGCACGGGGGCACTGAGGGGCACTCACTGAGGCACGGGGGGCACTGAGGGGGCACTCACTGAGGCACGGGGGGCTCAGGGGGCACTCACTGAGGCATGGGGGGCACTGAGGGGGCACTCACTGAGGCACGGGGGGCACTCACTGAGGCACGGGGGGCTCAGGGGGCACTCACTGAGGCACAGGGGGCACCAAGGGGGGCACTCACTGAGGCACAGGGGGCACCAAGGGGGGTACTGAGGCACGGGGGGCACCAAGGGGGGCACTCACTGAGGCACGGAGGGCTCAGGGGGGCACTCACTGAGGCACGGGGGGCACCGAGGGGGCACTCACTGAGGCACGGGGGCACCAAGGGGGGTACTGAGGCACGGGGGGGCACCAAGGGGGGCACTCACTGAGGCACGGGGGGCTCAGGGGGCACTCACTGAGGCACAGGGGGCACCAAGGGGGGCACTCACTGAGGCACGGGGGCACCAAGGGGGGCACTCACTGAGGCACGGGGGGCACCGATGGGGCACTCACTGAGGCACGGGGGGCACTGAGGGGGCACTCACTGAGGCACGGGGGGCTCAGGGGGCACTCACTGAGGCACGGGGGCACCAAAGGGGGCACGGGCACGGGGGGGGCAGTGCCCACCTTCCTGGTGGTCTCCTTGAGCTCCTCGATGAACTGCAGCAGGTCCCCGGGGCTCCGGATCACCTTGAAGTGAATCTTCTTCCGTGGGTCTGCAGGGGGCACAACGGGGCTGGCAGTGCCAGGGGGCACCAGGGGCACGGGGGGCACAGGGGGTGATGGGGGGGACACAGGGGGGGCAGAGAGGGGGCATTGGGGACACGGGGTGGGCATGGAGGTGATGGGGGGCATGGAGGTGACATGGGGGGCATGGGGTGGGCATGGGGGACACAGTGGGGCATGGGGGTGATGGGGGCATGGGGGTGGCATGGGGGCATGTGGTGGGCATGGGGGTGACACAGGGGACACAGTGGGGCATGGGGGACTCAGGGTGGGCACGGGGGTGACATGGGGGCCACAGGGTGGGCACGAGGGACACAGAATGGAGGTGACATGGGGGACACAGGAGGGGACACGGGGGGACACGGGGTGGGCAAGGAGGGGGAATGGGGGGCACAGGGTGAGCATGGAGGTGATGGGGGGCATGGGGGTGGCATGGGGCCATGTGGTGGGCATGGGGGTGACACAGGGGACACAGTGGGGCATGGGGGACACGGGGTGGGCATGGAGGTGATGGGGTGGGCATGGAGGTGATGTGGGGGACACAGGGTGGGAATGTGGGGGACACAGGGTGGGCATGGGGGTGACATGGAGGTGACATGGCGGACACAGGGGGGCATGGGGGACACAGGATGGGCATGGAGGTGATGGGGTGGGCATGGAGGTGATGTGGGGGACACAGATGGGCATGGGGGACACAGGGGGGCATGGGGGACACAGGATGGGCATGGGGGGTGACATGGAGGTGACATGGTGGACACAGGGGGGACATGAGGGACACGGGGGAGCATGGGGGTGACATGGAGGTGACATGGGGGACACAGGGTGGACAGGGTGGGCATGGGGGACACAGGGTGGGCATGGGGGACACAGGGTGGGCACGGGGGTGACACGGGGAGGACCCCCCAGGACTCACCCGCTGCCCGAGCGCCGGCTGCCCGCGGGGACGGCTCCTGCAGGGAGGACAGCGGGGATGGAGCAGGACTGAAACCCCCCAGAGTGACCCCAGAGTGACCCCAGAATGTCCCCAGGGCCACCAGGACTCACCCTGGCGCTGTCCTGCTGGGTGCTGGCAGTGTCTGTCACCTCCTGCTGCCCGGCTGTCACCTCCTGGGCTGGCTCTGCCTGGCTCCCTGGCACAGAAGGGACACAGCTGCCACAGGGGGGCACAGGGGCACAGGGGACAGTGGCAGTGCTGTCACAGCGGGGAGGGGACAGGGCCATACCCTCCTGGCTGTCCCTGGGGCTCTGCGAGGGGCCCTCGCTGTCCCTGTCACTCCAGAGCCGCGAGTCCAGCGAGCGCAGCTCCTCCGAGATCTCCTCAACCTTCCTCTGGGTGTCAGCTGGGGACACAGGGACACGGGGACATGGGGACACAGGGACATGGGGACACGGGGACACGGGGACATGGGGACATGGGGACATGGGGACAGCTGGGGACACAGGGACACGGGGACATGGGGACAGCTGGGGACACAGGGACACGGGGACACGGGGACATGGGGACATGGGGACATGGGGACACGGGGACACGGGGACACGGGGACATGGGGACATGGGGACATGGGGACATGGGGACACAGGGACAGCTGGGGACATGGGGACATGGGGACACGGGGACAGCTGGGGACACAGGGACACGGGGACATGGGGACATGGGGACAGCTGGGGACACAGGGACACGGGGACACGGGGACAGCTGGGGACATGGGGACACGGGGACACGGGGACAGCTGGGGACATGGGGACACGGGGACACGGGGACATAGGGACAGCTGGGGACAGCTGGGGACAGCTGGGGACACAGGGACACAGGGACAGCTGGGGACATGGGGACAGCTGGGGACACAGGGACAGCACAGCTGGGGACACAGGGACACTGGGACATGGGGACACTGGGACAGCTGGGGACAGCTGGGGACACAGGGACACGGGGACAGCTGGGGACAGCTGGGGACAGCTGGGGACACAGGGACAGCTGGGGACACAGGGACACAGGGACAGCTGGGGGACAGCTGGGGACACAGGGACAGCTGGGGACACAGGGACACAGGGACAGCTGGGACAGCTGGGGACAGCTGGGGACACAGGGACACGGGGACAGCTGGGGACAGCTGGGGACAGCTGGGGACACAGGGACAGCTGGGACAGCTGGGGACATGGGGACACAGGGACACAGGGACAGCTCCACACTGCAGGGCACCATGGCAGTCCTGTGTCCAAGGGGACACGGCCAGCCCTGGCACAGAGGGAACAGTGCCAGTCCCAGTGCCAGCCCAGGACAGAGGGGACAGGAACAGGACGGTGACAGTGACAGCCCCAGGACAGAGGGACAGGGCCAGGCTGGAGGGGACAGTGCCAGTCTCAGGCTGGAGGGAAAGTGCCAGGATGGAGGGGGCAGTGCCAGCTCTAGACTGGATGGGACAGTGCCAGCCTCAGGCTAAAAGAGACAGTGCCAGTATCAGGCTGAAGATGGCAGTGCCAGCCTAAGGATGGAGGAACAGGGCCAGGCTGGAGGGGACAGTGCCAGCTCTAGCATGGACTGGCCAGTGCCAGCCGCAGACTGGGGTGACAATGCCAGCCTTGGGATGGAGGGGACAGTGCCAGCCCCAGGCTGGGGTGACAGTGCCAGCCGCAGACCGGGGTGACAGTGCCAGCCCAAAGATGGAGTGGCCAGTGCCAGCCCCAGGCTGGGTGCCAGTGCCAGCCCCAGGCTGAGGTGACAGTGCCAGCTCCAGGCTGGGTGACAGTGCCAGTCTCAGGCTGGGGTGACAGTGCCAGCCCCAGGCTGGTGTGACAGTGCCAGCCCCAGGCTGGGTGACAGTGCCAGCCCTGCAGCAGGGCCCAGTGCCAGCCCCAGCCCCACACCCCGTGCCCCCCAGGGCTCCCTGGTACTCACAGACTTGGGCACGCACGTACTGCACGTACTGGGCGGGCGACAGGGCGGGCTGGCAGCGGATGGGCTGCGGTGCCAGCCCCGGGGCCGGGCGCAGGAAGGGGTGGTGGCAGATGCGCGTGGTGTGCACGGTCAGCACGTACTGGCACGACTGCGGCTCGTCCACGCGGGCAATGTAATCCCCGGTGCCCTCCTCGCACAGGAACTGCGGGCACAGCCCCGGGGTCAGGCCCTGCCGCGCCCAGGGTGCCCCTCGGTGCCCCCGGTGCCCACCTTGATTAGGCAGGGCGTGGTGCCCTCCACATGCCCCCCTGGCACGCCTCATGCCCCTTGTGCCCCCCATGCCCACCTTGATCAGGCAGGGGGCAGTGCCCCCCTGGCACACCTTGTGCCCTCCTCGGTGCCCATCTTGATCAGGCAGGGTGCTGTGCCCTGCCTGTGCCCACCCAGTGCCCCCTGGCAACCCCCATGCCCACCTTGCTCAGGCAGAGTGCTGTGACCCCGGGCCCCCCATGCCCAGGCAGCGTGCTGCGTCCCCCCCATGCCCCCTGTGCCCCCATGCCCACCTTGCTCAGACCTATTGCTGTGCCCCCCGTGCCCCCCCATGCCCACCTTGCTCAGACCTGTTGCTGTGCCCCCCTGTGCCCCCCATGCCCACCTTGCTCAGGCGGGTGCTGTGCCCTCCCTGTGCCCCCCATGCCCACCTTGCTCAGGCCTGGTGCTGTGCCCTCCCTGTGCCCCTCATGCCCACCTTGCTCAAGCCTGGTGCTGCGCCCCCCCATGCCCAGGCCGGGTGCTGTGCCCCCCGTGCCCCCCATGCCCACCTTGATCAGGCAGGGTGCTGTGCCCTCCCTGTGCCCATCCAGTGCCCCCCATGCCCACCTTGATCAGGCCGGGTGCTGTGCCCTCCCTGTGCCCACCCAGTGCCCCCAATGCCCCCCATGCCCACCTTGATCAGGCCGGGTGCTGTGTCCTCCCCGTGCCCCCAAGCCCAGGCCGGGTGCGGCGTCCCCCCATGCCCCCTGAGCCCCCATGCCCACCTTGCTCAGACCTGTTGCTGTGCCCTCCCTGTGCTCCCCGTGCCCATGCCAGGTGCTGTGCCCGCCGTGCCCCCCGTCCTTACCCGGACCTCGGCCTCGCGGGCACGCCCGGTCAGGTCGCAGCGGGAGCCGTTGACGTAGCTCTGGCTGTGGTAGCGCCTCAGCTGGTGCTGCTTGGAGGCCTGCAGGGGTGGGTGGGCACGGGGGTGGGCACGGGGCGGGCACGGGACAGCCCCGCTGTGCCCAGGGTGGGGGGCACACCCACCTTGGCAGTCTCGTCGTCCCAGTCGAAGGCAGACTGGTAATAGCCCAGCACCAGCACATCGCCCTTGATCTCCGACTCTGGGGGGTGGGCACAGAGTGGGCACAGAGTGGGCACAGAGTGAGGGGAGGGGGGTCCTCAGGGCCGCCCTGTGCCCGCCCTGTGCCCGCCCTGTGCCCGGTGTCACCTTCCAGGTGGTACTGCTGGATGTGCCGCCCGTAGCAGAACTCGTACGTCCACCAGTCCTTGGTCTGGGGAGGGCACAGGGGGTGAGGCTGGGGCATGGGGTGCCCCCCTGGCACTCCTTGTGCCCCCCTGGCACCCCCCGTGCCCCCCTGGCACTCCCTGTGCCCCTGTGGCACTTCCTGTGCCCCCAGGCCCTCCTGGCACCCCCCCGTGCCCCCCTGGCACTCCCTGTGCCCCCCTGGCACTCCCTGTGCCCCCCTGGCACTCCCTGTGCCCCCTGGCCCTCCCTGTGCCCCCCTTGCTTGCCCGTGCCCACCTTGAGCAGGCAGGGAGTGCCTTCCCACTGGCACTCCCCGTGCCCCCCTGTGCCCCCTGGCACCCTCTGTGCCCCCCTCCATGCTCCCTGGCCCTCCCCATACCCCCAGCCGTGCCCACCTTGATCAAGCAGGGTGCAGTGCCCATCTGGCACTCCCTGTGCCCCCCTAGTAGCCCCCTTGCTCCCTCATGCCCACCTTGAGCAGTCAGGGCACAGTGCCCCCTGTGCCCTCTCAGTGCCCACCTTGAGCAGGCAGGGCGCGGTGCCCATGGTCCCCATGCCCCCCATGCCCCCTGTGCCCACCTTGAGCAGGCAGGGCGCGGTGCCCATGGTCCCCAGCACTCCCCATGCCCCCCGTGCCCCCCATGCCCTCTCAGTGCCCACCTTGAGCAGGCAGGGCGCGGTGCCCATGGTCCCCATGCCCCCCATGCCCTCTCAGTGCCCACCTTGAGCAGGCATGGCGCGGTGCCCATGGTCCCCAGCACTCCCCATGCCCCCCATGCCCCCTGTGCCCCTCTCAGTGCCCACCTTGAGCAGGCAGGGCGCGGTGCCCATGGGCCGCAGCAGCTCTGCCACCCCGGAGCCGTTGTAGGCGCGGGGGTCCCGGGGGGGGCCCGGGGGCGGTGCCACGGCCGCGGGGGGCAGGTGGCACTCGTAGAGCTGCTTGAACCGCGATGCCACCGTCACCACGTCCTGACGCTGCGGGCACGGGGGCACCGGGTCAGGGCATGGCAGCCCTGAACAGAACCCTGGGACCCCTAGAGAACAACCCTGGCATCCCTGAACACCCCCTGGCACCCCTGAACACCCCCTGGCACCCCTAAAGAACAACCCTGGCATCCCTGAACAGACCCCTGGCACCCCTAAAGAACAACCCTGGCACCCCTAAAAAACCCCTGGCACCCCTGAACACCCCCTGGCATCCCTAAAGAACCCCTGGCACCCCTAAACACCCCCTGGCATCCCTGAACAGACCCCCCTGGCACCCCTAAACACCCCCTGGCACCCCTGAGCAGCCCCTGGCACCCCTGAGCAGCCCCTGGCACCCCAGAGCCCACCCTGGAACCCCTAAAGAGCCCCTGAAACCCCCAAACAGCCCCCCTGGCACCCCTGAGCAGCCCCTGGCACCCCTGAACACCCCCTGGCACCCCAAAACACCCCCTGGCACCCCAGAGTCCCACTGAGGTCCCCCTGGCAACCTGGAACTCCCTGTGGCACCCCAAAACACCCCCTGGCACCCCACAGCCCCTCCCGGCACCCCTAAAGAGCCCCCCTGGCACCTTCAAAGCACCCACCATAAACACCCCCTGGCACCCCTAAAAAGCCTCCCCCAGATCCCCCCTGGCACCCCCAAAACACCCCTGGCACCACTAAAGAGCCCCCTGGCACCCCCAAACACCCCCTGGCACCCCTAAACACCCCCTGGCACCACTAAAGAGCCCCCCTGGCACCCCCAAACACCCCCTGGCACCCCTAAACACCCCCAAACACCCCCTGGCACCCCTAAACACCCCCTGGCACCCCTAAAGAGTGCCCAGGAATCCCAAAGGCCCCCCTGGCACCCCAGAGCCCACCCTGGCACCCCTAAACAGCCCCCATGGCACCCCTAAAGAGCCCCCCCAGAGCCCCTCTGAACACCCCCTGGCACCCCTAAAGAGCCCCCCTGGTACCCCCAGATCCCCCTGGCACCCCAAAACACCCCCAGGGCTCCTCCCCCTGGTACCCCAGAATCCCCCGGGGCTCTGCCCCCCTTGGAGAGACCCAACCAGGGACCCCAAAGCCCCCTGGTGACCCCAAAGACCCCTGGTGACCCCACAGACCCCCCCAGGACCCCAAAGCCCCCACAGGGACCCCAAAGCTCCCCTGGTGACCCCACAGGCCCTGCCAGGACCCCTCACACCCCCCAGGGCTCTGCTCCCCTTGGGGAGACCCCCCTGAGGACCCTCCGGCACCCCAGAGACCCCAAAGCCCCTCCAGAGACCCCACAGACCCCCCTAGATTCCCCCAGTGATCCCATAGCCCCAGAGAGACCCCACAGACTCCCCAGAGACCCCAAAGCCCCCACAGACCCCACAGGGACCCAAAGTCCCCCTGGTGACCCCACAGCTTCCCCAGTGGCCCCACAGACACCCCAGAGACCCCAAGACTCCCCCAGTGACCCCAAAGAACCCCGAGACCCTGCAGCCCCCCAGTGACCCCAAGACTCCCCCATTGACCTCAAAGCTCTCCTGGTCACCCTGCAGCCCCCCGGTGACCCCACAGACACCCCCGGGACCCCAAAGCCCCCCCAGTGACCCCACAGACACCCCAGAGACCCCAAAGCCCCCCAGAGACCCCACAGTGTCCCTCCATGACCCCAAAATGTCCCCAAAGTGCCCCCAAATCCCCCCCGGGTGACCCTGTAGCACTCCCATGACCCCACAGACACCCCTGGTGACCCCAAATCCCCCAGTGACCCTAAATCCCCCCAGTGACCCCACAGACCCCAAATCCCAAACCTCCCCAGTGACCCCACAGACACCCCTGGTGACCCCAAATCCCCCCAGTGACCCCAAATCCCCCCAGTGACCCTGTAGCACCCCTGTGACCCCACAGACGCCCCCGGTGACCCCAAATCCCACCAGTGACCCCAAACCTCCCCAGTGACCCCAAATCCCCCCAGTGAACCTGTAGCACCCCCATGACCCCACAGTGTCCCTCCATGACCCCAAAATGTCCCCAAAGTGCCCCCAAATCCCCCCGGGTGATCCTGTAGCACTCCCATGACCCCACAGACACCCCCGGTGACCCCAAATGCCCCCGGTGACCTGGTAGCACCCCCCATGACCCCAGAGTCCCTCCATGACCCCAAAGTGACCCCAAATCCCCCCAGTGACCCTGTAGCACCCCCCATGACCCCACAGACACCCCCCGGTGACCCCAAACCTCCCCAGTGACCCCAAATCCCCCCAGTGACCCCACAGACCCCAAATCCCAAACCTCCCCAGTGACCCCACAGACACCCCTGGTGACCCCAAATCCCCCCGGTGACCCCAAATCCCCCCAGTGCCCCCCCCCCCGCCAAAACAGCCGCATCCGGCCCAGCCCCCCCCGGCGCTGCCCCCGGGGGGGCTCTGGACCCCCCCAAATCCCCTGAGCCCCCCAAATCCTCTGACCCCCCCCAAATCCCCTGAGCCCCCCCCCAAATCCTCTGAGCCCCCCCCCCAAATCCTCTGAGCCCCCCAAATCCTCTGGACCCCCCAAATCCTCTGAGCCCCCCCCCAAATCCTCTGAGCCCCCCAAATCCTCTGAGCCCCCCCAAATCCTCTGAGCGCCCCCCAAATCCTCTGAGCCCCCAAATCCTCTGAGCCCCCCCCAAATCCTCTGAGCCCCCCCAAATCCTCTGAGCCCCCAAATCCTCTGAGCCCCCCCCAAATCCTCTGAGCCCCCCAAATCCCCTGAGCCCCCCAAACCCTCTGACCCCCCCCAAATCCTCTGAGCCCCCCCCAAATCCTCTGAGCCCCCCCCCCAAATCCCCTGAGCCCCCCCAAATCCTCTGAGCCCCCCCCAAATCCTCTGAGCCCCCCCCAAATCCTCTGACCCCCCCAAATCCTCTGAGCCCCCCCAAATCCTCTGAGCCCCCCCAAACCCTCTGAGCCCCCCAAACCCTCTGAGCCCCCCAAATCCTCTGAGCCCCCCCCAAATCCTTTGAGCCCCCCCCAAATGCTCTGAGCCCCCCCCCAAATCCTCTGAGCCCCCCAAACCGGAGGGAGGAGCCCCGGGCGTGACCCCCCCCAGCCCGGATTGGGGAACCCGAAAGTGAAACATCGGAAACATCTGTCCCCTCCCCCCCCCACATCCGGAACATCTGGCGGCGGCACCGGGGGGGGCACGGCCCGGCAGGCACGGAGCGGCTCCGGACAGCAAGGTACGGACCGGCCGGGACCCCCCCGGGACAACCGGGAACCCCCCGGGGCACCGGAGCCACAACCGGGAACCCCCCCGAGCCCAGCCCGGGAACCCCCCCGGGACACCGGAGCCACAACCGGGAACCCCCCCAGGGCACCGGAGCCACAACCGGGAACCCCCCCGGGACACCGGAGCCACAACCGGGAATCCCCCGAGCCCAGCCCGGGAACCCCCCGGGGCACCGGAGCCACAACCGGGAACCCCCCGGGGCACCGGAGCCACAACCGGGAACCCCCCGAGCCCAGCCCGGGACCCCGCCCGGGACAACGGGGCCGATGAGCCCCGGCCCGGGATCCTGAGCCGGCCCTGTTCCGGACCCCGAGCCCAGCCCGGCACCGTCCCCGGGACACCCCGGGGCTGATGAGTCCCGGCTGGGCCGAGCCCCCGCCCGCGACCCCCTCCCCCGAGCCCGCCCCTGCCCGGGATCCCGAGCCCGCCCGGTTCCGGACACCCCCCGAGCCCAGCCCGGGACCCCCCCCGGACACCCGGAGCCGCCGAGCCCCGGTCCGGGATCCTGAGCCCGGCCCTGCTCCGGACCCCCCGAGCTCCCGGTGCCCTCGAGCCCAGCCCTGCCCGGGACCCTCCCCCGGCCCTGCCCGGTGCCCTCGAGTCCAATCCGGGACCCCCCCCGAGCCCCCGGAGCCGCTGAGCCCCGGCCGGGCTGAGCCCCTGCCCGGGACCCCCGAGCCCTTCCCGGGACCGCCCCGAGCCCAGCCCGGGACGCCGAGCCCAGCCCTAACCGGGACCCCCCGAGCCCCCGGAGCCCCGGCCGGGCTCAGACTTTGCCCGGGACTTCGACCCTGCCCAGGACCCCCCCCGAGCCTTGCCCGGTGCCCCCCGAGTCCCCGGAGCCGCTGAGCCTCGGCCGGGCTGAGCCCCTGCAGGGACCCCCCGGCCGTGTTCCACTGCCCGGCGGCTGCCGCCGGCCCCCGGAACGAGCCCCGGTGAGGAGCTCAGCCGGGGGCACGGGCACGGGCCCGGTACAGCCCCTGGCCGGTGCCCCGGTCCCGGTTCAGCCCCAGACCGGAGCCCCGCCCCGCTCCGCCCCCCGGCCAGGTGTTCCCGGTCCCCGCAGCCCCCGCCGCGGGCGGCCCTCCTGTCCCCGCAGCCGGTGCCCCCCGCTCCTCGGCAGCCCCGTGGCCGGTTCGCCGGTCCCGGTAGAGCCCCCGGGACGCCGCCCGCCTCCCCCTCCCCCA